>JANAVB010042175.1:0-64991 GCA_029216955.1 Iris pallida
AAAGATTCTTTCATCAGCATTAGAGTCAAATTTTTTCAAGTTATCCTTGGTACTCAAAATAAAACAACGACAACCATACACTTTGAAATAACTGATAGTAGGAGTCCTACCAAACCAAAGTTCATATGAAGTCTTCTTCGATATGGGTCAAATCAAAACCCTATTTTAAATGTAGCATGCCTTATTTACAGCTTCAGCCCAAAGTACTTCGAAAGATTGGATTGATTCAACATGACTATAGCTATATCGTCAAGAGTTCTATTCTTCCATTCCACAATACCATTTTGTTGAAGAATTCTAGGACAGTAAAATTCATTTGAAAACCCATTTGAATCACAAAAACTTATTAAAGATGCATTTTCGAATTCACCTCCATGATCATTTCGGATTGGAGTAATCATAAAGTCTTTTTCGTTTTGAACATATTTCCAAAAGTCACAAATTCAGAAAATGCTTCAATTTTATTTGTAAGAAAATAAACCCATGTAAATCTCGAAAGTCGTCTATAATAACAAAACATATAGCTTACCACTAAGACTGGTGACTCTGCTAGGTACAAACAAATCCATGTCTAATAGTTGAAGACGTCTAGAGGTACTTACAATGTTTATGGACTAAAGGAAGATCTTGTTGCTTTGTTCTTTTCACAGTCAACACAAAACCATATCCTTTTTAAAGGAGATTTTCGGTAAGCCTCTTACCAATTACTTTATAGACAGTCTAGCAATTGTGTCCATATTTGCATGTCCTAGACGTATATGCCATAACTAGCTTTCATCCTTGTTAGCATAAAGGCAATTTCCTGCATTATTAGTATCCTCTAATAGATAAAAAAAAACTTCCCTAATACCTTCATAAATAACTTTATTATTAGATCTATCATAAATCGAGTATTTAGTTTTCACAAAATTAATACCATAAACCATTATCAGCTTGATGACTAATGCTTAATAGGTTATGTTTTAATTCTATTACTAAACAAACATCTTTTATTACAGGAAAAAGTGGAATACCAATGTTACCGTTATATGTCGTGAGCAAATAAAGTATCATCACCTGTCATATGTCATGAGCAACCACTATCGAGAATCTACTAGCTTCTAGTATGAGAGGGTTGGTCCACCTACAACACAGGTTGAAGATGTGACCTTTGGTACCCACTTCTGTGATGGTCATGGTATGTCAACTTTTGGAACCCATACATAAACATTCATATATATACTAATCTTCTGATATGGCACTGGCAAGAATGTGTACTTGTAAGCCACAATAGTGACAGAAGGTGTTAGTTTAAGGTGTAGTAGTATGAGTATGTGAAGTGGTGTGTTATGTTTGGCATTGATGTCTATAATAGAAAGCATGATTGTGTGTGACTTTTGATTTTCTGGCCTTCTTTGCGTAGGCTTTGTCATTTGTTGCTTTGTGATGTGTCACATGCCTTGTGTTAGCCAAAATAATAGGTTTAATTACTGTTTTTTTTCCAGCTTAATATCTAACTTATCATTAGCATGCAACTCACTGTTCTTAGTCATGAGAGCATCTTCTTTAAACAACTGTAGTACCCTGCACCGTACGGTGAATTAAGCTGGGTCAATTGATTCGAAGAGGTATGAGTTTGATTCGAGGAAGTATAATTTCAATTTAAAGAAAGATTGATTTAGTTGGTTCATGTGCAGGTATCGTGCGAAATCATGTGCGATCGGAATAGCCCCGCAACAAGTTGAAGCATGGATACCATAGGTCGAATCAGTCGATTAGTGCGAAGGAGCGCAGAGATCTCATACGGTTAGATCAGACGAGATGATCATGCAACGAAATTAAGGTGTCGGGCTGTATTGGCTCGATGAGAGATATATGAATCGACTTAAGTTGAGTGGGCTCGGTCCCTTTCCTCTACTACTTCATGACTAACAAAATGCACCGCATCGTGTGTAATACTTTACCGATTTCATGTGCGTGGCTCGGGTAGATCGAGTCGTAGTGTGCATTGAACACTATGATAGAACATTGAATAATTGAAGCAAAGCGTGCACTAGTGCATGAGTCGTAGGATATCAAAAACTATAGCGAGGCGTGCATAGATGGCACGAATCGGAGAACATCAAATATAGAACATTGATGGACTGTATCATGGTGTGCATCAAGTGTACGACCCATAGAATATTGAACACTAAGTCTAGAACATTGAATAACCGTATCGAGGGGTGCATCATTTGTGAGACTCGTCTCACGTATCGGTATTTGAATACAGATACGTATTTTTATACTGTATTCTATATTTTATTGACTTTCGAGAAACTTAGGAAAACTTAAGTTTTGAGACTTTACCCCTTGACCGGCATACCGCTGGTATACTGGTGTGTACTGACGGTATACCGTACGGGGGATATTATCTACTTTTAGATATTTTGATTTTAGATATTTTCGTAAATAGTATTTTTATATTTTCGTAAATAGTGCTTAGATATTTCTTGAATAGTGAATATACATTCTATTATCTAATGGATATTTGGTCTTCTTCAGAACGGTCGAGATCGATTCAGATCGAATCGTGTATCATGATCGGACGGTCACAATTAATTTACCTTCTCTATATATACCCTTTCATTTCTTTTCAATTTTTTTACAATCTCTCTCCACATTTCCTCCCTTCTCGTTTTCTCTCCATTTTTCTTGTGAGCTAGGAGCTTGGTCTCGAGGCCTCAGAGTGTGGTTTCTGAATCCCTCGAGTAGGCATGGTGCTATTTTTGACAAGTACATCTTGTCGAAATACCAAACAATATTGTTTTACTGCTATTTTATTTTCTATAGCTTTGAATGTCCAGTATTACCTATTACTTGTTTTACAAATATGTTTTCTCGAGATTCTTGTCATTTTGACCGTTTCGGAATTTGGTCTGATCTAAGTTTTGATTTCCTGTGCAATATTGATATTCTCTTAGTAGAAAACTCCGTATCAGGAATGATACCGAAGTACTTGCCATGAGACTTAGTATATATGTTGTACACAACCTTTCTATAGTAATGTATTCATGGTTATACTGATTTTAGCAACTTTTAGGACGAGATTTGGTTTTCGGGACTTGTTTCATGCCTATAGTGTTATTTTTATACACAAACGGCATACCTTTGATATACTAGGGTATACCGACGACATACCGGTTTGTGGGTCCTTTTTAGACCAAAAATCTGATGTTACAATTAACGACATACCGACGATGTACTGGTATGTACCGCCGGTATATCGATCCTATACATTATATTTTTTTAGCAAGTTTTGTGTCCCCATAGTCCGTCAACCGCTGATATACAGGAGTATACCGCCGGAATACCGCCAGGATACCCAAGTTATGTATCTCTTGATTTTATTCTGGTTTCTGATTTCTTCCTGCTTATTGCTTTCCTGTTATGCTATGCCATTTCTTGCTATGTACCACCATATTTGTTTGGATTTCTCGTACATGTCTAGTGTCTCTAATAGTGGCCTATCGTGGCACACTCTTGATTATTGTCCTGTCTAGTTTGATATAGTGGCCCGTCATGGCGCACTTTTGATCCCTGTACACGTCTAGCTTATTTTAGTGGCTCATCATAGTGCACTCCTGTCTTGGTACTTGAATTTCTTGTTGTGGCTTGTTATAGTGCACTCTTTCATGGCTTGTCTTGTTTTGTATGTCTCTTATTTAGGATGGATTCTGTGGAATGCCATACCCAGAATCCTGAATAAAAATGTTAAGGAAGAAACAACTTGCTTGATTATCTAGATGCATTGGGAGGGAAGATTTTCACGGTTGCTTGCAAGCCTTTGTTCCAGCCTTTACTATGGTTTTGTAGCTATTTGTCATAATGAGTACATTTCCAACGCACTGTCGAGTGTTGCACCATTTACATGTCTTTAGGATACATTTGTCTCCCGGGAGATGTATCCACTTTATTCTCTATGTTATCGGCCTGGATAAGTTAGGTAGTCTGCAGGACGGGCAACCAGATTGGATTTCCCAAACTATATATTAGTAATTAGGATTGTGATAACCCTAGTTAGCTAATGTATCTAGCCGTACTCATGGCTTGGCCGCGATTGATGGATAAAATTGTAACCCACCTTCCATTTTTTTCTAATAAAATCCTATTTTTCTTAAATTATTTTTAGCTATTTTATTATTCATTATTAGGAGTGGCATTTTAGTAATTTCTGGATTAGAAGTTGGCTAATTAGGAACTCATGAAGAGGGACTGGCAAATCTGTAACTAATTAGAAGAGGAGTGGTTTATCCATATTTGAGAGTGGAGTGGCATTCTTGTAAATACTATGGTAGGATAATAATATTAGTAAATTCCTAGTAGCCTTTAGCCCTAAAGATTAGAGTGTGAACTTTCTAGAATTATTTTCCTAATTAATTAGGATTAGTTCTTAATTAATGCTGATTAGTGTTAATTAATCCCATGACTAGAATATTCCAAAGAATATTTCCTGGAATATTCTAGGTTTCTTGGGGCCATGTGCTAATTAGCATATAGAATCTTCTAATGGCTCCTATAAATAGGACTAACCATCATTAGTGCTAATCAGTCCAAATTCCCATAAGGTCCTAATGATCGTGTCCTAATTGTGTCCGTATCTGCATCCATTTTATTAGTTTCCCTAAATATTACAATTACATCATCTTCTTCGTGTCCCTGGGTCCAACCCTGAGGATACGGACACATCACAAATCCAGTACATCTTTTCCAAACCCTAGTCCCGTGTCCTGCTGTGTCCTCGACACAGGACACGTCCCCTAATTCCACAAAGAAACCCTAACACTAAATTCTTCCTCTGTCGCTGCCGGCCGAGCCATCGCCGGAGTGCCACCATCTCCACCGCCTGGTCCTCAATCTCACTGGATCTGTACCTGTGGTGCCACTGTCCGTACGAGCAGATCCTTATCGCTAACGTCGATCGGATCCTTCGAGATCCCTCCAGACGCTGTGCCACTGTCTTCCCCGGCTCCTCCGGCGCTGCCATGGCGATGCAACCGCATTCTTGATCTCCTCGATCCAGTTCTCCGTCGCATGAGAGCTGGTCGAACAGATCCACCCCTCTGACCGACTTCCACTGCCTCACCTCGTCGAGAACTGGATCCAGACCTGACCGCACCCCTTCTCTTGCTCCAGATCCCGTAGCTACCATTTTCACCACCAATCTGCTCTGCCTAGGGCTTCACCTCTCCGTCGCCTCCACCACTTCTTTGGTCATGCCCCAATTCTGTAGAATCGATAGTCGTCCTGTGCGACCTAATTGCGTTCGTTACGAGGCAAGTCATAAGGTTATCCAAAACACAACAATAAAGAGTATGCAAAGAATTGAACACACATGTGATATAGAAAAACTCATTTATTGATAATGGACTTCATTTTACATGACTCGATTACAACTTGATGCCGCACGGGCTTACAAACTTGACTCAAAATGAATGATGATGAATAGTCGTTCCATACATTACATTCCTTTGTTCAACCAGCATTTACAAATCATATGGAATGGTAGGGAGTCGCGACATCTTGGATTGATGTACAGAGTCTTCAAAAGAGTTCAACAAAAAGTCTTCGGCGCATGGACAAAGCTTCAAAATACGAACGTCGCCTTGCTAGAGGGCGCGTTCCTCCTGATTTGTGGCACCTGTGTAGAGCGAGGGTCAGTAAGACCACACGTACTAGTGGATGGCTAATTTAAACCCAAGCTCTCATTTGTTCAAGAAGTTCTATAAACATGTTATATGCTTAGTGATCTTAAATTTCTAACCATCCTGATGGATTGCATGTGAACATTTTAAGAGGCAAGCATATGAAAATTATATACATTTAACAACTATCCATATTCATCTCGTGTCACAGGTATCAGATAAAGTAGTATAAGTAGTGTGAAGGTCACTGGGAATTTCAAGCCATCTTTGACTATAGCTCGTTAGACGACGATCCTTTCGTGGCGGGTAGCTAGCCATGTTTGAAAGTTCCCGAATCACCCGTTCCAGTTCTGCTAGCACTGTTTTTCTCGTTCCTCCTAGGCCGAATCGGTTCCTTGGCCTAGGCAACCGTTCAAGGAAGCTACACCTTGTGCACAAGTTGTATAATGACCGTATTATTCTTCATTCTTTAGAACTTTGCCCATTTTAAGGTACTCCGTCTTATCGTTGCGATATTCGTTAATCGATTAAATCTTCATTTTTCACAGGTCTATAGTAAATATGGCATAAGAAAGCATGCATCAGTTTATGTTAAAACAGTTCTATAGCATGTGTTCGTAAGGAATCATGCCACAATTTAACAATTCAACACTATAAAGACAAGCATATCTCATTTGTATCTATGATATCTTTAGAAACAGAGGGTCGAAGGGACGGAGGTCAGCCACTCACTTTGATTTTTCTTGAGGCGAGAGACTGGTTGGCTGTACTTAGACGGCGCCTACGCGATCACTTGAAATCCCATAAGTAACTGGTCAGAACACTGTCTTATTCAATGACTTCGATAGGAAATGCAAAATTCGAAGAACGCAAGCCATGAAAACCATTAAAAAATTCATGAAAATGCATTCAGAAACGAAAGACAAAGAAGAAAGTGTCGCATAAAAATCAGAGCAACTGAAGGTCTCTCCCGACTCAGCCGCAGAGTCCATCATTGAGGCGTAACCCGCTGAATATGGGACTTGATTCCCAAGAAACCATTCCATAACGAGGAAAGGATCTTAATTCAATCGATCTCGTTCAATCGATTCAATCGATCTCGATCAATCGGTTCCGACTAAATGATAGAGACAATTTCCGTTATCCTGTGGACGGAAATGGGCACGATGTAGGGACATGGCACTACATCTTGAGTCGTAGATCAGTTCCTCGACTGGACTCCACCTCAAGCACTCGTCGAGATCCGCTCCTGACTCTGTCCGTCATCTGACTTCCCGACCGGCCAGATCGGGGCGATATCCCCTCACCCCGCTGCCTTCTCAAATTCTTCGTCGCACCATGTCCGCGAGCGCCGCCATGAGAGACATCGCCGCCTAGCACCACCAAGAGGAGCTTTAGGTGAGCCTTTTTTCTCTCGTCTTCCTCCTCCTCCTCCTTCCTTCTCCTTCTTCAGAAATTCTAGAGTTTTTTCTGTAGAGTGGCAGCTGAGTGTGAGAGAGAGAATATAATGGAGGATTAGGGTTTTTAGTTCAGTCTTTGGGCCGGATTGGCTTGTTAGGCCAGTAGGTTTGGGTTAAGTTGAGTAAAAAGAAATATAAATTGAATTGTTGGTTTTGTGGGGTGGGAAGTAAGTAAGCCTAGGAAAAAAGGAAAAAAAGAAAATATAGGAATTGGATATATGATGGGCCTGCAGCCCAATAGTCAGTGGGCTGAACCCTAGATTAATTGGGTTTAATTGAGTTTTAGATTTATTAAACTATTTTGGACTAAGTCCATATTAACCTTGGGCTAGACCCTTAGTTTGTGCCTGTAGCCTTTAAGAATTTTAGCTAAGTAGTGACTTAGAAATTAGTTAGATGGAATTAAGGGACTTGATAATTATTGGTTAGGAAACTAGATAGAATAATTAGGAATTCTAGGAATTTCTGAAGAGATTTTGACCTAATTTTTACTTATTATTTTTATAGGTGGATTAGTGCTATTCATAGCATTTGGACTTAAGGGAAGTACACTCCTTACTCATGTTTCTCAATACATTAAAAATGCAATAATTTCTTATCATGACATATTTTATATTGCGACACGATTGGACATGTAATTGTACTTCTCGATCATGATTGTGTTCCTTGATTGTGTTTCATGGTTATTGTTTATAGTCGTGATCGTGACTTGTTTATCGTATATTGATCATGAATTATCACAAATTGATTACGACTTATCGTTATTGTTCGATTTGTGTCTCGGGGAGGGAAAATGCCAAGTAGGTATGTGGTCACACCCAATTGATATCGTACATATCGTAAATAGGACATACACCTCACGTATGTCATGCCGTATTTTTCTATCGTTAATAGCCATCTTCGGATGTGTCGTATTACCCTAGCCGACCACATACCTACTTGGCATTTTTATAAGGTAGGTAGGATTGTAACACCCAATTTTCTAAAATGAGGGTAATTTTGAAATTTTGTAATTTTAGTCTTTTAATAATGATATTTAAATCATGATATGATCCTTGGTAATTTTAAAATCATTTTTTTAAACTATTTTAAATCATGACTTATGATTTTGGTGTTTGGCTAGTGTAACCTTAGAGACTGTTGACCTAGAGCCTAGCCATGTGATTAGGATATTCATGAATCATTTCTAGCTTGAGGGTATTTTAGTCATTTTTGTAATTTTGGAAATTATTTGGAATTATTTAGTATTAATTATAATTATTAGAATTTTTAGTGATTTTTAGTATAATTGATTTAGTGCTACAGTTGACTTTGACTAGTGTTGACTTAGGAGACTGTCCTAGAGGCTAACCTAGGTCAAGACTATTTTGTTAGGTTATGGAACCCTAGCTTGACCTAAGTAAGTGACATTTAACTCATTAGAATTTATTAGGAAGATTAGGATTGATTTGAATAGAAAATGGCTTGTGATTTCACAAGTCATGACTTGTGACTTAGGCCCAACCCAACACTAGTGGAGCCCTAAACCTAGCCCAACAGCCCATGGCCGGCCACTAAAGGGATTCCTCCACCTATTTAATGCTCCTTAGAAATTAGGGCTAGCCTCCATTAGAATTATTTGCAAGTTTTAGAAAGAGGTGAGTCTCCAACTTCAATAATCCCTAGAAAATCCTATTTAATTCCTTTTCCATCCAAACAAATTGCATTAGGTTCTAATTCACCTGTTCTTTCTAGTTATGGAAGATTATTTCAGCTTGGGAGCAATTTGGAGAAGTTTGGCTATCAAGAGGAACACCCCTCTTTGGAGTTTTTTTGAGGATTTGACACCTACAGCTAACTCCTTCAAAACCTATTGTAATTGCTATTATTATTGCATTCTAGCCTAGATCTAGGTGTCCCCTAGCTAACCCTAGATTTTTGTAGGATTTTGTGTCCTATTCGTGTCCTAATTGGACACGTATCAGTCCAAGTTATCTACTGTTTGATGTAATGCCCCAAAGGAGATTTCGATCTGGTTTTTGGAAAACCTTTGAATAGGAAATTAGGTTTTGGTATTGCTTATTGGATTCTGGTTGACAGAGGTGATGATTGTATTGTGTCGGGTCGATTTGGACACGCGAACACACACGTTTCCGCACGCACAGCAGTCCCCTGCTACTCGGAGGAAAATCCTCCTTGGACACGACACTTGGACACGAGATATTCGACACACACGTTGGGGCAGACACTGACACGAGGCTCCCCAAGTTGCACGAGTCCTCGTGTCGTATCAAACACGTATTCGTGTGTGCACTGGATTTGCACTATGCGCGCACAGTTCGATTTCGGGTTCGGATACGGCTTGATAAGTCGGACACGACGACACATGGGTCCGATTCAGGGTGCTAAGCCCCTAGTCCTACCCTAGGCGAACCCACATGTGTGATCACGAGATCTAATTCGTGTCATGTCGTGTCCTAGACTCCCTGGAACGCGTGCACGACACTGTCTGAATGCAGTTTTATGTTTGTGTATGTTTAGTTTATTGGACAAGCCTGTGTCGTGCTTATTGGACACATTATTGCTTGTGTGACACGTACACATATCCACTAATGTATTACCAACCATTAACCTATTATATTAATTGCTATTTCTATTTCGAAATGGGAAATTCCCAATCGGCTGATACTCAATGTATCAGTGTAAACACTGTCCTCCATTTCTGTTGTTTTCATGGTTACATTATGTGTTTTAGTTATGTTTAAATTCCTGTATAGCAATTAACATGCTTAAGATGTAGGAAATCATTGGAAAGAATTGTTTGGCACGGATTGGATATGGGAGTGTTGATTTGTACACTGTCCCTTATTCGAATTCCTGAGACACTGAATTAGTTCAGTTTTTACAGTTGAATGGGTCTTAAATGTAATGGTTACAAGGTTAGGATGTCATGATTCAAATCTTGGAATTACTACTGATTATCCTCATCAACTGTTAAGCCAATTTAATATGACTAAACTGTCGAATGTTGGATTTGCATTTATTTTGAACTGTCAAGATTTTAGGAACCTGAGTACACAGGAGATGATTTCCTGAGATGGGATATGTTACTGATTTTCCTTACAAATTGCTAAGTCATTTTGGTATGGTTAACTGTCATGCTTATCAGCTCACTATTCCTGGATTTCATCATTTGATTCCAGGTTATACAATGTGTTCACTGTTAACTAATTTCCTAAACCTTAGATTTACTCTTCCTTTAATTGTATTGAATGTTCATTTCAATCCTAAACATCCTGAGTTAATACCATTTGAACTGATTTAAATTAATGATTTATTGCTATTTTAATTCCTAAACATATGTATTAGTTCATGTTAATTTGATTTTCAAGTTGAGGTCATTTTGTATTGAGATAATAGAATTTTGGACATATGGTTTAGACTGTGTAGAACTGGACTGATACGCAGGTTTCAGTTTCTATTTTCCACTAAGTTTAATTCCATTTTTTACTGTCTAATTAATGATTTTGTCATATTAATTGATCCTACATGTGTATTGGTTCATGTTAGATAGGTTTTACATACTAGATTAGGCTTTATGACATGGAATGGAAATTAGACAGTAGGATTGGGCTGTTATGTAGTGACTGATACTCACATTCAACTTTAGTTGATTTCATTCCCTGTTTTTAAACTATCAATCGATTCCAGTTCAAACTAAACTCTGAATTGTTTTGCCATGTTCAGTCAAATGCATTATACTAGTTCAGATTTGTGTATTAGTTTTGGGTTGCATTGATAATTGGATTTCGAAATTGGTGTTGGGGTTGATGGTTGAACTGTCATGAGAGATTGAGGCTTGTGTTAACTAGCCTATAAACTGTCACCTTCTTTCCTGAGAACTTCCCACCAGCTTTTGAATTGAATTCTTGATTACACATATGACACTGTCACATGAGTTCTTAAAACCTGAAAACTACTCACTGTTTGATTAAATAGGTTGATTAGAACTGGAATTGTTTTCCTATTATACATCACTGTCCAAATTCCATTGTATCACCCTGTTTTCTGTATCACAGTACACTCTAACACTCACACTGTTGCTGATTCCTTTTACTGTACAGTCCACACACATGCACACACACATTGGCACCCTCTCATGTTTTCACACACACCCATGGACACATACATGTGTCTTTCCTAATCTCTACATGTATATATATTGAGATGTATATATAGGTATCCTATATAAAAAAAAAATATTGATATATATAAATGTGTGATATATTATAGGTAACCTATATGCTAATGTATGTTACTAAGTTATATTATATAATATATCAATATGTGTATCCTATATTAGAGTATATTATATATTAGATATATTTTGACTTGTGTATGTGATATATGGCTTGGTTCATAGGCATGGTATAGCCTATGGCCTATGGGTGACTTGAATGCCTAGTTGGAGTCTAGATTAGATTTGTTTAGTCTTGTTAGACCTAGAATAGACTAGTTAGACTAGTATAGACTTGTTTGACTTAGGTTTGACCTAGTTTGACTTCTAGGGTTGACCAGAGTTGACCAAGAGTTGACTTTGGCCTAGATTGACCTAGATTCATATAGAATGCATTGAATTATATCTTGTTATCATTTTAGACTTGTTGTGACTTGTGCTGTTCTGATTAGGAGCCAGACACCTCTCCTCGGACAGTACATTTCATCCGGACACTCAGATACCAGGCGAGTACATTCTCTGATCATTTTATATCCTGCTTAGAATTATTTCCCTGCTTAAATTACTTTACTTGATACTGTCACGTTGGCCACACGGATTAGTACTATATGGATCCCTTCTTGAGATGTTATCCCCTCAGGGAGCATCGTATACTACATGTTCTGTGCGTTTCACTTACATGGTGTATCACTATGCTTCATTGGTTCATTGATCACTTGTGACATGTACTCTCATGATCACAGAGTCTTCCTTGAATCCTTATCCCATTTATTAGGTTTCCTAGAATCCCCATTTATGGGACTTCCATGTACCACCCTTCGGGGGCCTTTGCATGGAATCATAACATAACCTGGTTGGATCCTTGTGTATTGATTGGGGGTACGGGAGAGTAGAAGTAGACATGTGAATAATATCTAAGTAGTATAGCATCAGAATCATTCCATAGTGTAGCATCAGAATCATCCTATGCCATTTACATGTCTATATTGTACTCTGACTCACTAGCCAGCATGATAGTTCTCTATTTATAGTAGATATTTTTATTACAGTTCTCTCTCTGTTTACATACTACATTTTCTTCAGTACTTGTATCTTACTTTACTGCATGATTATATTTTCTAACCTGCTATGAACTGTTGAGATGTATTGTGCTCGCTCATGTCCTGACTGGACCTGTTGAAAATATTACAGAGGACGAGGAGGAGGCCTGTGTGGATACCTTCTATGGGGCAGCCCTAGACGACACTTGTGAGCTGGACTCTCAGGAGGACCCAGCTCTAGCTGATGACATTACCCCCATTGCCTAGACTAGCTTAGTTAGGCTTTATCTTACTTATGTTGTCTTGAGACTGGTTTAGCTAGTCGTGCTTCTTCTTCCTTAGTTGTGATTGAGTTAACATTCTGTTATGTCACCCCCATTCGGGGAGTATAAACTGTTTAGAATTATATTGTTAGATGTTGTGACCTAGGACAGCGTTCTACCGTCGACACTGCGGCGTAGGCTGGACGTACCCACTTCTCGTGCCCTAACTCTAGGGTGCGGGTCGTGACACGTTTATAATGGTGGCCCATGTAGGTCGAGTTTATGTAGTGGTATTCGAACTAGAGTATCTCTACAGCCTGCAGTAGGATTAGGATATTTTGAAGGTACTCAATACATTAGGAAAAACTCCTTATCAGATCCCTTTTATCTAAATTTGCTGCTTGTTGTTTCTCTTGAATATAAACTGTCCTCCTTTGAATTTTTGCTTCATTCTCAGAAATTAGTTTCTTGTTTGGATCTGTCTTCATGATGGTTATGGAGACACGATCTCATCGTTTCGGTTCGGAGGATACTATCGAGAGGCTGGCCACCTCTCGTCCTGTTCATCAGGGCCTCGAGACCGCAGCTCCTTTTGTGCCGACTCAGGTTGGCGTTTCTGCTACATTAGAGGTGCACCTCCGTCTGTACAGAGACTTTTTCCCGTCATTTCCGGTTTCTCTCAGCAGCAGCGATTCATGCAGCATCAGCAGCAGACCAGGGGAAACCAGCAGGGCGATCTATCATCAGGGCAGTCGAGGATGCACAGACCATTGGAGATCTTGCAGCAAGTTCCGTTCTTCTCTATTCCATTCCCGAAATTATCTTTTATAACTACCTTGAAATCCGATTCCATCTGTTCCTTAATGATTGATTAATTTTGTCATGTTGTTCTTTTGTTATGTTGTTTTCTTAAAAAAATCATATGGGCTAGGATCACCTAAATCATGGGATCTAGAATCTTCGATAGTCGTGTTAGTTGGCATAGTGAGGACACGTAGTCAGATTTTGGACGCATTTCTCGGGTATAGGAATTTAAGGTTTTTACCGTCGCATGCGATAATGCGAAAAATTTTAAATACCATGAATCTAGAGGTACGTACCTTATTCAAGGACTCTGTAATTATCGTCGCCTTACTCACTAGCATGATGAAGACTCTGGACAACATGATTTTTGGATAGACGCATATGATTAACAGATTGTATCTTGAGAAGGTTTTAAACATCATACCCTTCTGTTGTTATAAATAACTTAGGAGTAGGGAATATTTAGTTTTGTAGAGCTTATTCATAGGTGATTCTTTCATAGTATAATGATATGACGACTTGTAGGATATCTGTACCCTAGAGATGGTAGTTAGCTTTGGTATTAGAATAGTAACCTATTGTAGATGATTCCCTGTTATTTATAATACCAGCCAGTTACGTATAGGACGTTAGTATGCCTTGCAGCCTTTATGATTATTATTATTTTCCTTAACATATTCTGCATATCTAGAGGGTTAGTATCATGCATATTAGAGGCCTGTACTCACCACTTGGGACAGTTCACTGTTCTGTCCCAGTACACCTTACAGTATCTGACCCCTTCATTGGAGTGATAGACATGTGGTAGGGAGTGTGTGTTATTAGACCCTGAGTAGAGTTGAGGTGATAAGGGTTAAAATATATAGTTGTATATATATGTAATGCATTTTGATTGGTACGTAGCCTGCACCCATTTGCAGTATACTGCCTATTGTATTTCCTGTACACCAGTCTGGTTCACCTCTTCAGATCACTATCCTGCATATAGTTAGTTCAGCCAGATATAGAGGAGCGGTCAGGTTGATCTAGAGGCATGTTTCAGTCACCATGTAGGTTTCCTTTCACCTTGACTATACAAGTGGACCCAAACATCCTGTCCTTTAGCTCGTAATTTCAGTCTCCTTGGCATCATTTCCTTTTGCCTACACTGATGATTCAGACCATTCATCCTTAGCCTAGTTCTAAGAATTTGTTTCAGTCCCTTATAAGTTTAGTATGCCTTAACCCTTGGTTGATCAGTCATGTATATATATACAGATGATATACTTAGGTTATATGAGATGGGTTGTTGTTCTTGAGCATATATATATGGGGTATTTGGGATTGGTGTGCTTAGCTTGTAGGTACTTAGTTATGGATGACTTGATAGGATTGGGAAGTTAAGAGCTAGCCTATTATAGAGTTTTCTTTGCTAATCTCTAGTTGCCAACACTAGGTAGCTAGCATAGGCAAAATCCTAAGAAGTTGACCAGCTGATGACCAAGTACTAGGATGTTGAGAAAATTGACTAGTGATTGACCCTTAACTATGTTTGACCTAGAAGGGGGTACGATTATCTTAATTTCGAGGACGAAATTTTTATAAGGTGGGTAGGATTGTAACACCCAGTTTTCTAAAATGAGGGTAATTTTGAAATTTTATAATTTTAGTCTTTTAATAATGATATTTAAATCATGATATGATCCTTGGTAATTTTAAAATCATTTTTTTAAACTATTTTAAATCATGACTTATGATTTTGGTGTTTGGCTAGTGTAACCTTAGAGACTGTTGACCTAGAGCCTAGCCATGTGATTAGGATATTCATGAATCATTTCTAGCTTGAGGGTATTTTAGTCATTTTTGTAATTTTGGAAATTATTTGGAATTATTTAGTATTAATTATAATTATTAGAATTTTTAGTGATTTTTAGTATAATTGATTTAGTGCTACAGTTAACTTTGACTAGTGTTGACTTAGGAGACTGTCCTAGAGGCTAACCTAGGTCATGACTATTTGGCTAGGTTATGGAACCCTAGCTTGACCTAAGTTAGTGACATTTAACTCATTAGAATTTACTAGGAAGAATTAGGATTTGATTTGAATAGAAAATGGCTTGTGATTTCATAAGTCATGACTTGTGACTTAGGCCCAACCCAACACTAGTGGAGCCCTAACCCTAGCCCAACAGCCCATGGCCGGCCACATAAGGATTCCTTCACCTATTTAATGCTCCTAGAAATTAGGGTTAGCCTCCATTAGAATTATTTGCAAGTTTTAGAAAGAGGTGAGTCCCCAACTTCAATAATCCCTAGAAAATCCTATTTAATTCATTTTCCATCCAAACAAATTGCATTAGTTCTAATTCACCTGTTCTTGCTGTTTATGGAAGATTATTTCAGCTTGGGAGCAATTTGGAGAAGTTTGGCTATCAAGAGGAACACCCCTCTTTGGAGTTTTTTTTAGGATTTGACACCTATAGGTAACTCCTTCAAAACCTATTGTAATTGCTGTTATTATTGCATTCTAGCCTAGATCTAGGTGTCCCCTAGCTAACCCTAGATTTCTGTAGGATTTTGTATCCTATTCGTGTCCTAATTGGACACGTATCAGTCCAAGTTACCCACTGTTTGATGTAATGCCCCAAAGGGGATTTCGATCTAGTTTTTGGAAAACCTTTGAATAAGAAATTAGGTTTTGGTACTGCTTATTGGATTCTGGTTGACTGAGGTGATGATTGTATTGTGTCGGGTCGATTTGGACACGCGAACACACACGTTTCAGCACGTACAGCAGTCCCCTGCTACTCGGGGGCAAATCCTCCTTGGACACGACACTTGGACATGCGATATTCGACACACACGTTGGGGCAGACACTGACACGAGGCTCCCCAAGTTGCACGAGTCCTCGCGTCGTATCAGACACGTATTCGTGTGTGCACTGGATTTGCACTATGCGCACACAGTTCAATTTCGGGTTCGGATACGGCTTGATAAGTCGGACACGACGACACATGGGTCCGATTCTGGGTGCTAGGCCCCTAGTCCTACCCTAGGCGAACCCACATGTGTGATCACGAGATCTAATTCGTGTCGTGTCGTGTCCTAGACTCTCTGGAATGCGTGCACGATACTGTCTGAATGCAGTTTTATGTTTGTGTATGTTTAGTTGATTGGACACGCCTGTGTCGTGCTTATTGGACACATTATTGCTTGTGTGACACGTACACATATCCACTAATGTATTACCAACAATTAACCTATTATATTAATTGCTATTTCTATTTCGAAATAGGAAATTCCCAATCGGCTGATACTCAATGTATCAGTGTAAACACTGTCCTCCATTTCTGTTGTTTTAATGATTATATTATGTGTTTTAGTTATGTTTAAATTCCTGTATAGCAATTAACTTGCTTAAGATGTAGGAAATCATTGGAAAGAATTGTTTGGCACGGATTGGATATGGGAGTGATGATTTGTACACTGTCCCTTATTCGAATTCCTGAGACACTGAATTAGTTCAGTTTTTACAGTTGAATGGGTCTTAAATGTAATGGTTACAAGGTTAGGATGTCATGATTCAAATCTTGGAATTTCTACTGATTATCCTTATCAACTGTTAAGCCAATTTAATATGACTGAAACTGTCGAATGTTGGATTTGCATTTATTTTGAACTGTCAAGATTTTAGGAACCTGAGTACACAGGAGATGATTTCCTGAGATGGGATATGTTACTGATTTTTCTCACAAATTGCTAAGTCATTTTGGTATGGTTAACTGTCATGCTTATTGGCTCACTATTCCTGGATTTCATCATTTGATTTCATGTTGTACAATGTGTTCACTGTTAACTAATTTCCTAAACCTTAGATTTTACTCTTCCTTTAATTGTATTTGAATGTTCATTTCAATCCTAAACATCCTGAGTTAATACCATTTGAACTGATTTAAATTAATGATTTATTGCTATTTTAATTCCTGAACATATGTATTAGTTCATGTTAATTTGATTTTCAAGTTGAGGTCGTTTTGCATTGAGATAATGGAATTTTGGACATATGGTTTGGACTTTGTAGAATTAGACTGATACGCAGGTTTCAGTTTCTATTTTTTACTAAGTTCAATTCCATTTTTTTACTGTCTAATTAATGATTTTGTCATAATAATTGATCCTACATGTGTATTAGTTCATGTTAGATAGATTTTACATACTAGATTAGGCTTTATGACATGGAATAAAAATTAGACAGTGGGATTGGGCTGTTATATAGTGACTGATACTCACATTCAATTTCAGTTGATTTCATTCCTTGTTTTTAAACTATCAATCGATTCCAGTTCAAACTAAACTCTGAATTGTTTTGCCCTGTTCAGGCAAATGCATGATACTAGTTCAGATTTGTGTATTAGTTTTGGGTTGCATTGATAATTGGATTTCAAAATTGGTGTTGGGGTTGATGGTTGAACTGTCATGAGAGATTGAGGCTTGTGTTAACTAGCCTATAAACTGTCACCTTCTTTCCTGAGAACTTTCCACCAGCTTTTGAATTGAATTCTTGATTACACATATGACACTGTCCCATGAGTTCTTAAAACCTGAAAACTACTCACTGTTTGATTAAATAGGTTGATTAGAACTGGAATTGTTTTTATACATCACTGTCTAAATTCTATTGTATCACCCTGTTTTTTGTATCACAGTACACACTAACACTCACACTGTTGCTGATTCCTTTTCACTGTACAGTCCACACACATGCACACACACATTGACACCCTCTCATGTTTTTACACACACCCATGGACACATACATGTGTCTTTCCTAATCTCTACATGTATATATATTGAGATGTATATATAGGTATCCTATATATAATAATAATGTGTGTGTACTATTATATATATATATATATATATATATATATATATATATATATATATATATATATATATATATATATATATATATATATATATATATTGATATATATGAATGTGTGATATATTATAGGTAACCTATATGCTAATGTATGTTACTAAGTTATATTATATAATATATCAATATGTGTATCCTATATTAGAGTACATTATATATTAGATATATTTTGACTTGTGTATGTGATATATGGTTTGGTTCATAGGCATGGTATAACCTATGGCCTATGGGTGACTTGAATGCCTAGTTGGAGTCTAGATTAGACTTGTTTAGTCTTGTTAGACCTAGAATAGACTAGTTAGACTAGTATAGACTTGTTTGACTTAGGTTTGACCTAGTTTGACTTCTAGGGTTGACCAGAGTTGACCAAGAGTTAACTTTGGCCTAGATTGACCTAGATTCATGTAGAATGCATTGAATTGCTTCTTGTTATCATTTTAGACTTGTTGTGACTTTTGCTGTTCTGATTAGGAGCCAGACACCTCTCCTCGGACAGTACATTTCATCCGGACACTCAGATACCAGGCGAGTACATTCTCTGATCATTTCATATCCTGCTTAGAATTATTTTCCTGCTTTAAATTACTTTACTTGATATTGTCACGTTGGTCACACGGATTAGTACTATATGGATCCTTTCTTGAGATGTTATCCCCTCAGGGAGCATCGTATACTACATGTTCTGTGCGTTTCACTTACATGGTGTATCACTATGCTTCATTGGTTCATTGATCACTTGTGACATGTACTCTTATGATCACAGAGCCTTCCTTGAATCCTTATCCTATTTATTGGATTTCCTAAAATCCTCATTTATGGGACTTCCATGTACCACCCTTCGGGGGCCTTTGCATGGAATCATAACATAACCTGGTTGGATCTTTGTGTATTGATTGGGGGTACGGAAGAGTAGAAGTAGACATGTGAATAATATCCAAGTAGTGTAGCATCAGAATCATTCCATAGTGTAGCATCAGAATCATCCTATGCCATTTATATGTCTATATTGTACTCTGACTCACTAGCCACATGATAGTTCTCTATTTATAGTAGATATTTCTATTACAGTTCTCTCTCTGTTTACGTACTACATTTTCTTCAGTACCTGTATCTTACTTTACTGTATGATTATATTTTTTAACCTGCTATGAACTGTTGAGATGTATTGTGCTCGCTCCTGTCCTGACTGGACCTGTTAAAAATATTACAGAGGACGAGGAGGAGGCCTGTGTGGATACCTTCTACGGGGCAGCCCTAGACGACACTTGTGAGCTGGACTCTCAGGAGGACCCAGCTCTAGCTGATGACATTACCCCCATTGCCTAGACTAGCTTAGTTAGGCTTTATCTTACTTATGTTGTCTTGAGACTGGTTCAGCTTGATTTTATTTTTGTCTTGAGATCTGAGTTGTATATATTCTTTCATATTCAGTAGCTGAGACTTGTACTCTGGATATTTGCTGAGATGTTATCTTAGATTATTTGATCATCTGTATTTCCTTGAGTTCTATATCATATCGTGCTTCTTCTTCCTTAGTTGTGATTGAATTTATATTCTGTTATGTCACCCCCATTCGGGGAGTATAAACTGTTTTGAATTATATTGTTAGATGTTGCGACCTAGGACAGCGTTCTACCGCCGACACTGCGGCGTAGGCTGGACATACCCACTTCTCGTGCCCTTACTCTAGGGTGCGGGTCGTGACACGTTTATTGTGGTGGCCCATGCAGGTCGAGTTTATGTAGTGGTATTCGAACTAGAGTATCGCTACAGCCTGCAGTATGATTAGAATATTTTGAAGGTACTCAATCACATTAGGAAAAACTCCTTATCAGATCCCTTTTATCTAAATTTGCTGCTTGTTGTTTCCCTTGAATATAAACTGTCCTCCTTTGAATTTTCGCTTTATTCTCAGAAATTGTTTCTTGTTTGGATCTGTCTTTATGATGGTTATGGAGACATGATCTCATCGTTTCGGTTCGGGGGATACTATCGAGAGGCTGGCCACCTCTCGTCATGTTCATCAGGACCTTGAGACCGCAGCTCCTGTTGTGCCGACTCAGGTTGGCGTTTCTGCTACATTGGAGGTGCACCTCCGTCTGTACAGAAACTTTTTCCCGTCATTTCCAGTTTCTCTTAGCAGCAGCGATTCATGCAGCATCAGCAGCAGACCAGGGGAAACCAGCAGGGCGAGCTATCGTCAGGACAGTCGAGGATGCACAGACCATTGGAGATCTTGCTGCAAGTTTCGTTCTTCTCCGTTCTATTCCCGAAATTGTCTTTCATAACTACCTTGAAATCCGATTCCATCTGTTCCTTGCTGATTGATTAATTTTGTCAAGTTGTTCTTTTATTATGTTGTTTTTCTTCAAAAAAAATCATATGGGCTAGGTCACCTAAATCATGGGATCTAGAATCTTCGATAGTCGTGTTAGTTGGCATAGTGAGGACACGTAGTCAGATTTTGGACGTATTTCTCGGGTATGGGAATTTAAGGTTTTTGCCGTCGCATGCGGTAATGCGAACATTTTAAATACCATGAACCTAGAGGTACGTACCTTAGTCAAGGACTCTGTGATTATCGTAGCCTTGCTCACTAGCATGATGAAGACTCTGGACAACATGATTTTTGGACAGACGCATATGATTAACAGATTGTATCTTGAGAAGGTTTTAAACATCATACCCTTCTGTTGTTATAAATAACTTAGGAGTAGGGATATTTAGTTTTGTAGAGCTTATTCATAGGTGATTCTTTCATAGTATAATGATATGACGACTTGTAGGATGTCTGTACCCTAGAGATGGTAGTTAGCATTGGTATTAGAATAGTAACCTATTGTAGATGATTCCCTGTTATTTATAATACTAGCCAGTTACGTATAGGACGTTAGTATGCCTTGCAGCCTTTATGATTATTATTATTTTCCTTACCATATTCTGTATATCTGGAGGGTTAGTATCATGCATACTAGAGGCCTGTACTCACCACTTGGGACAGTTCACTGTTCTGTCCCAGTACACCTTACAGTATCTGACCCCTTCATTGGAGTGATAGGCATGTGGTAGGGAGTGTGTGTTATTAGACCCTGAGTAGAGTTGAGGTAATGAGGGTTAAAATATATAGTTGTATATATATGTAATGCATTTTGATTGGTACATAGCCTGCACCCATTTGCAGTATACTGCCTATTGCATTCCCTGTACACCAGTCTGGTTCACTTTTTCAGATCACTGTCCTGCATATAGTTAGTTCAGCCAGATATAGAGGAGAGGCCAGGTTGATCTAGAGGCATGTTTCAGTCACCATGTAGGTTTCCTTTCACCTTGACTATACAAGTGGACCCAAACATCCTGTCCTTTAGCTCGTAATTTCAGTCTCCCTAGCATCATTTCCTTTTGCCTACACTGATGATTCAGACCATTCATCTTTAGCCTAGTTCTAAGCATTTGTTTCAGTCCCTTATAAGTTTAGTCTGCCTTAACCCTTGGTTGATCAGTCATGTATATATATACAGATGATATATTTAGGATATATGAGATGGGTTGTTGTTCTTGAGCATATATATATGGGGTATTTGGGATTGGTGTGCTTAGCTTGTAGGTACTTAGTTATGGGTGACTTGATAGGATTGGGAAGTTAAGAGCTAGCCTATTATAGAGTTTTCTTTGCTAATCCCTAGTTGCCAAAACTAGGTAGCTAGCATAGTCAAAATCCTAAGAAGTTGACCAGCTAATGACCAAGTACTAGGATGTTCAGAAAATTGACTAGTGATTGACCCTTAACTATGTTTGACCTAGAAGGGGGTACTATCATCTTAATTTCGAGGACGCAATTTTTATAAGGTGGGTAGGATTGTAACACCCAATTTTCTAAAATGAGGGTAATTTTGAAATTTTGTAATTTTAGCCTTTTAATAATGATATTTAAATCATGATATGATCATTGGTAATTTTAAAATCATTTTTTTAAACTATTTTAAATCATGACTTATGATTTTTGTGTTTGGCTAGTGTAACCTTAGAGACTGTTGACCTAGAGCCTAGCCATGTGATTAGGGTATTCACGAATCATTTCTAGCTTGAGGGTATTTTAGTCATTTTTGTAATTTTGGAAATTATTTGGAATATTTAGTATTAATTATAATTATTAGAAATTGTAGTGATTTTTAGTATAATTGATTTAGTGCTACAGTTGACTTTGACTAGTGTTGACTTAGGAGACTGTCCTATAGGCTAACCTTGGTCATGACTATTTGGTTAGGTTATGGAACCCTACCTTGACCTAAGTTAGTGACATTTAACTCATTAGAATTTATTAGGAAGAATTAGGATTTGATTTGAATAGAAAATGGCTTGTGATTTCACAAGTCATGACTTGTGACTTAGGCCCAACCCAACACAAGTGGAGCCCTAACCCTAGCCCAACAGCCCATGGCCGGCCACATAGGGATTCCCCCACATATTTAATGCTCCTAGAAATTAGGGCTAGCCTCCATTAGAATTATTTGCAAGTTTTAGAAAGAGGTGAGTCCCCAACTTCAATAATCCCTAGAAAATCCTATTTAATTCCTTTTCCATCCAAACAAATTGCATTAGGTTCTAATTCACCTGTTCTTGCTGTTTATGGAAGATTATTTCAGCTTGGGAGCAATTTGGAGAAGTTTGGCTATCAAGAGGAAAACCCCTCTTTGGAGTTTTTTTTAGGATTTGACACCTATAGGTAACTCCTTCAAAACCTATTGTAATTGTTGTTATTATTGCATTCTAGCCTAGATCTAGGTGTCCCCTAGCTAACCCTAGATTTTTGTAGGATTTCGTGTCCTATTCGTGTCCTAATTGGACATGTATCAGTCCAAGTTACCCATTGTTTGATGTAATCCCCCAAAGGGGATTTCGATCTGGTTTTGGAAAACCTTTGAATAGGAAATTAGGTTTTGGTATTGCTTATTGGATTCTGGTTGACTGAGGTGATGATTGTATTGTGTCGGGTCAATTTGGACACGCGAACACACACATTTCCGTACGCACAGCAGTCCCCTGCTACTCGGGGGCAAATCCTCCTTGGACACGAGATATTCGACACACACGTTGGGGCAGACACTGACACGAGGCTCCACAAGTTACACGAGTCCTCGTGTCGTATCAGACACGTATTCGTGTGTGTACTGGATTTGCACTATGCGTGCACAGTTCGATTTCGGGTTCGGATACAGCTTGATAAGTCGGACACGACGACACGTGGGTCCGATTCAGGGTGCTAGGCCCCTAGTCCTACCCTAGACGAACCCACATGTGTGATCACGAGATCTAATTCGTGTCGTGTCGTGTCCTAGACTCTCTGGAACGCGTGCACGATAATGTCTGAATGTAGTTTTATGTTTGTGTATGTTTAGTTGATTGGACACGCCTGTGTCGTGCTTATTGGACACATTATTGCTTGTGTGACACGTACACATATCCACTAATGTATTACAAACCATTAACCTATTATATTAATTGCTATTTCTATTTCAAAATAGGAAATTCCCAATCGGCTGATACTCAATGTATAAGTGTAAACACTGTCCTCCATTTCTGTTGTTTTAATAATTACATTATGTGTTTTAGTTATGTTTAAATTCCTGTATAGCAATTAACATGATTAAGATGTAGGAAATCATTGGGAAGAATTATTTGGCACGGATGGGATATGGGAGTGTTGATTTGTACATTGTCTCTTATTCGAATTCCTGAGACACTGAATTAGTTCAGTTTTTACAGTTGAATGGGTCTTAAATGTAATGGTTACAAGGTTAGGATGTCATTATTCAAATCTTGGAATTACTACTGATTATCCTCATCAACTGTTAAGCCAATTTAATATGACTGAAACTGTCGAATGTTGGATTTGCATTTATTTTGAACTGTCAAGATTTTAGGAACCTGAGTACACAGGAGATGATTTCCTGAGATGGGATATGTTACTGATTTTCCTCACAAATTGCTAAGTCATTTTGGTATGGTTAACTGTCATGCTTATCAGCTCACTATTCCTGGATTTCATCATTTGATTCCAGGTTATACAATGTGTTCACTGTTAACTAATTTCCTAAACCTTAGATTTTACTCTTCCTTTAATTTTATTTGAATGTTCATTTCAATCCTAAACATCCTGAGTTAATACCATTTGAACTGATTTAAATTAATAATTTATTGCTATTTTAATTCCTGAACATATGTATTAGTTCATGTTAATTTGATTTTCATGTTGAGGTCGTTTTGCATTGAGATAATAGAATTTTGGACATATGGTTTAGACTGTGTAGAACTGGACTGATATACAGGTTTCAGTTTCTATTTTCCACTAAGTTTAATTCCATTTTTTTACTGTCTAATTAATGATTTTGTCATATTAATTGATCCTACATGTGTATTGGTTCATGTTAGATAGGTTTTACATACTAGATTAGGCTTTATGACATGGAATGGAAATTAGACAGTGGGATTGGGCTGTTATGTAGTGACTGATACTCACATTCAACTTTAGTTGATTTCATTCCCTATTTTTAAACTATCAATCGTTTCCAGTTCAAACTAAACTCTGAATTGTTTTGCCATGTTCAGTCAAATGCATGATACTAGTTCAGATTTGTGTATTAGTTTTGGGTTGCATTGATAATTGGATTTCGAAAATGGTGTTGGGGTTGATGGTTGAACTGTCATGAGAGATTGAGGCTTGTGTTAACTAGCCTATAAACTGTCACCTTCTTTCATGAGAACTTCCCACCAGCTTTTGAATTGAATTCTTGATTACACATATGACACTGTCACATGAGTTCTTAAAACCTGAAAACTACTCACTGTTTGATTAAATAGGTTGATTAGAACTGGAATTGTTTTCCTATTATACATCACTGTCCAAATTCTATTATATCACCCTGTTTTCTGTATCACAGTACACTCTAACACTCACACTGTTGCTGATTCCTTTTCACTGTACAGTCCACACACATACACACACACATTGGCACCCTCTCATGTTTTCACACACACCCATGGACACATACATGTGTCTTTCCTAATCTCTATATGTATATATATTGAGATGTATATATAGGTATCCTATATATAATAATAATGTGTGTGTACTATTATATATATATTGATATATATGAATGTGTGATATATTATAGGTAACCTATATGCTAATGTATGTTTTTTTTTAGAACTATGCTAATGTATGTTACTAAGTTATATTATATAATATATCAATATGTGTATCCTATATTAGAGTATATTATATATTAGATATATTTTGACTTGTGTATGTGATATATGGTTTGGTTCATAGGCATGGTATAGCCTATGGACTATGGGTGACTTGAATGCCTAGTTGGAGTCTAGATTAGACTTGTTTGACTTAGGTTTGACCTAATTGACCTAGTTTGACTTCTAGGGTTGACCAGAGTTGACTTTGGCCTAGATTGACCTAGATTCATGTAGAATGCATTGAATTGCATCTTGTTATCATTTTAGACTTGGTGTGACTTGTGCTGTTCTGATTAGGAGCCAGACACCTCTCCTCGGACAGTATATTTCATCCGGACACTCAGATACCAGGCGAGTACATTCTCTGATCATTTTATATCATGCTTAGAATTATTTTCCTGCTTTAAATTACTTTACTTGATACTGTCACGTTGGTCACACGGATTAGTACTATATGGATCCCTTCTTGAGATGTTATCCCCTCAAGGAGCATCGTATACTATATGTTATGTGCGTTTCACTTACATGGTGTATCACTATGCTTCATTGGTTCATTGATCACTTGTGACATGTACTCTCATGATCACAGAGTCTTCCTTGAATCCTTATCCCATTTATTGGATTTTCTAGAATCCCCATTTATGGGACTTCCATGTACCACCCTTCGGGGGCCTTTGCATGGAATCATAACATTACCTGGTTGGATTCTTGTGTATTGATTGGGGGTACGGGGGAGTAGAAGTAGACATGTGAATAATATCCAAGTAGTGTAGCATCAGAATCATTCCATAGTGTAGCATCAGAATCATCCTATGCCATTTACATGTCTATATTGTACTCTGACTCACTAGCCACATGATAGTTCTCTATTTATAGTAGATATTTCTATTACAGTTCTCTCTTTGTTTACATACTGCATTTTCTTCAGTACCTGTATCTTACTTTACTGCATGATTACATTTTCTAACCTGCTATGAACTGTTGAGATGTATTGTGCTCGCTCCTGTCCTGATTGGACCTGTTAAAAATATTACAGAGGATGAGGAGGACGCCTGTGTGGATACCTTCTACGGGGCAGCCCTAGACGACACTTGTGAGCTAGACTCTCAGGAGGACCCAGCTCTAGCTGATGACATTACTCCCATTGCCTAGACTAGCTTAGTTAGGCTTTATCTTACTTATGTTGTCTTGAGACTGGTTTAGCTAGATTTTATTTCTGTCTTGAGATCTGAGTTGTATATATTCTTTCATATTCAATAGCTGAGACTTGTACTCTGGATATTTGCTGAGATGTTATCTTAGACTATTTGATCATCTGTATTTCCTTGAGTTCTATATCATATCGTGCTTCTTCTTCCTTAGTTGTGATTGAGTTTACATTCTGTTATGTCACCCCCATTCGGGGAGTATAAACTGTTTAGAATTATATTGTTAGATGTTGTGACCTAGGACAGCGTTCTACCGCCGACACTGCGGCATAGGCTGGACGTACCCACTTCTCGTGCCCTTACTCTACGGTGCAGGTCGTGACAGATTCCGCGGTGTAGGCTGGACTCGCTCACAACTCATACCCGAAAATATGGATGCAGGGCGTGAAACATTTTTATGGTGGCCCATACAGGTCCATCTAATGGTACTTAGGACTAGAGCACCATTGGGAGCCCGCAGAGTAGGAATGCTCAATCATGACTTAGAAATTTTTGATTCTAATTAGCTGCTTATTTCTTGTGATTAGGAGTACAGTACTATTAGAATCATGTCCATATATTCCTTATACTAGTTATTTCCTTAATATTTTTAAGTCATTTCACCATAGAATCTCATTATCTCCTTTTCTATTTCCAGAATGGCTAAAGGAAAGAGAGTGACTTGGAGACGTAATCTGGACATTGCTGGTTCCGGAGGATCGTCTTCATCTTGTCCCATGACTTCTAAAGGGACCAAGACTCCTTTACCATTTTTACCTCCTTCATCTCTTCCAACCCAAGAATCTACTCCGACCAATCATATTCCTGAGAAGACCATTCCTATTCCTAAGGATTTGCCTATGAGTGGGGAGCAGATGTTTGAGATTTTTAAAGGAATATTGGAGGCACATCAGATTCAGGCTGAAGCACATCGTGGACAGATAGCTGGTATAAAAGAAGGAATGGAGAATATTCAGTTAGCAACCTTGGCAGCAATAGATAAAGTAGCAATTCAGGAGATTTTTACACCCAGGGAAGGAACTATTCTAGATTTTAAGAAAATGGATCCCCGAGAGTTTTGTGGCACTGAAGGGATATGTATGCTGATGAGTGGTTAGAAAACATAGAAAGTGTTTTGCGAGTTGTACGGCTTCCTGATGATTTGAAGATAGAAGGCGCTGGACTCCAACTTCATGACTTAGCTAGAACTTGGTTTAGGAATGAACCTAAGCTAGCAAACCCTAATCTGACTTGGGAGAAGTTTAGAAAGCACTTCAAGAGAAAATTCTTCCCAGTCGTTGCCAAGGAGATGTTAGAGAGATAGTTTCGGAATCTAGAACAAGATGTATGATAGTTGATGAGTATGCAGCCGAGTTTTGCAGGCTTAGTAAATTTGCTGAAAACATAATAAAAGATCCTAAAGTTAGGGCTCGAAGGTTTCGTCAGGGCTTAACTAAAGAGATTAGAATCTATGTCATAGCTAATGGTGCCAGGACCTATGCTGATATAGTATCCATAGCTCAGAGAATAGAAGTGGATTTGGATCTGAAATCTAAGAGAGATCGTGATAAAGGCAAGGATCCTAATCCTGGACCGATAAAGTGCCATCATGGTCAGCAGGAGACTTCTCAGGATCAGCTTCGATATAGCAGCTATTCCAAGAGATAGCTCTTGTTCAGAAGCAGCGTGAGGTTATTTGCAATTTCTGTAAAAGATCGGAACACAAATGGAATGAATCCAGAGTGAGATTGGGACAATGCCTCTATTATGTATCAGGTGATTATAAAGTCAGAGACTGTCTACGTAGAAGATTCTAGAGTTTGATTCTCATGGAGTGATGGATTCATGATCTGTTAGTTGTATTCCTGGATTTGTAAATAGAGGAGTGATTGAGGAATAATAGTCATTGAGACCTTGTAGTGGTAGTTGTAGTAGCTGTAGTAGTGTGGGATGATTACCTTATATTTTCTTTCTTTCTATCCTATCTTGTAATCATCATTTTCTTCTTAGTAGTCTGTTGATTTTCCTATCCTTGTAACCATTTGATCTTCAATAAAATTATTTTGATTCTCCCCTAATCATGACTATATTTGGATTCTATTTTTGGAAAATATTGCTAGTTTTCGATTCTATATTTTGATCGTAACTAGATTCAGATTCTTATTTTGACCCATTACTAGATATTTTCGATCCTATTATTTTTGTGACCAAATAATTTAAACCCTGATTATATTTCAATTATATTTCTAAATTGTGCCTGACTTTCACTCTTCAATCGTGTCTAGATGACCTTGACTATTGACCAATCATCCTATTCCTAGAATTTGATTCCATCGTGACTTGATCCAAACTAAATGATTTTACTCATTCTTAGATAATTTTGGTCAATAATAAATCATGACATACGATTTTGATCCATATATATTATGCCTAAGCTCATGCCTAAACTTCTAACCTTCGATCGCACCTAGAAGCTTGGCCTTTAATTGTGTCCACATTCGATTGATAGGCCATTCTATACTTAGAATTTTATCATAACTTGATTCTATTATCCTAACCATATGATTTTGATTAGATCATGCCTAGATGATTTTATTAGTTGTAACTATATCGTGCCTAAAATGACTTTGACCATATTTCAATTCTACCCCTAATCGTGCTTAAACGATTTAGGATTTCATCATTGATCTTTCTTAAGTGATTTCAATATTATTTTCATACCTAAATGACTTTGATCATGACTAAAGGATTCCTTTGATCATATCTAGATTACCGTAATTTTGACTATTCTTAGTCATTCCCAATAGTTGATCGTACCTAGGTATTTTAAGTTGATTTTTGACCATGCTTAGATTCCAACTTGACCATGACAATACCATTTTAGTTCTATGTTCTAACCGTGCCAAAATTTTAATTTTTATGCCTAGACGACTTTTCATGACTAGGTGATTTTAAATCGTAACTAGATTTTGATTCTTGAACGTGCCTACATTTTGACACCTGGTCGTAAATATGACTTTGATTCTATAATCGATCGTGCGTAGATGACTTAGACTATTCCTAGTCATGGCTAGGTGATTGTGCTCACCATGACTATATAACCGTGCCAGATAATTTTGGTCTTTATCATATCTAAATGATTTTGATCTTAATCATGCTTAGATTCTAATCTAACTATGACTTTTCTATTTTTGGCTCTATTTCAATCGTGCCTAAATTTCGATTTCGATCGTGCTTAGATAATCGTGCCTGGATTCTACTAGTCGTAACTAAACTTCACCCCCCTTCGTGCCTAACCAATTCTTGATCATTATTCTTGCTATCTTCAAATCCCTATACTCGATTATTTAGTCGTGCTAATTCCTTTCAAATCCGTATGATTATCATGCTTAGTCGTAACTAAATTTCATTTCACTTCGTGCCTGACTATTTCTAATCATTATTGATTGTGCCATTTTTAATTTCTATATCTGATTAATTATAATCGTACCTAGTCGTGCCAAATAGGTTCTCTCCTTAAATGTCGTTTTTATTTCTGATCGCGTTTAACTGATTTTGATCTTCGCGCCATTTCTGCATTCTTAACGTGCCTAATTGTGCTATTTGAAATTTCGAAGACGAAATTTTTCTAACGTGGGTAGATTTGTAACCCCATCTTCCATTTTTTCTAATAAAATCCTATTTTTTCTAAATTATTTTTAGCTATTTTATTATTCATTATTAGGAGTAACATTTTAGTAACTTTTGGATTAGAAGTTGGCTAATTAGGAACTCATGAAGAGATAGTGGCAAATCTGTAACTAATTAGAAGTGGAGTGGTTTATCCATATTTGAGAGTAGAGTGGCATTCTTGTAAATACCATGGTAGGATAATAAGTTTTAGTAAATTCCTAGTAGGCTTTAGCCCTAAAGATTTGTAACTCCACCTTTCCAAATATTGGGATTTTTAAATATTTTTTTTTAGATTTCTTTTATTGATAATTGGGAATTTTTCTTTTTAGTTTAAAATAGGTAAAGTTATAAATAGGTTTAGTCAATTTAGCTATGGGCTTCTTGTCTTGTAAACCTACCTTAGTGTTGGGCCAGTACAGGAAGCCCAATCCTATCAATTAAATCCTGATTAAGTGAAGAGTGAGTTTTCCTTTCCTACTTAGCAATTGAGCCCTGGGCTATTTTTCCTGGACCTTACTTCATGGGCCTCCTTCTCCTTTGGATGGTACTGAGATTACAGTACCATTTCATTCTCAAATCATTTGAGAATTCAAATTCTCAGACGAGCCTCCACTCTCTCCCTAACCGTTTCTGACAGCAACTATGTGCCAGTAGCCTCTACCCGCATTTTCCTTCCACTCTCCCTCTCTCGCAACTGCCTATTTAAGGAGCCACAGACTCTTTTTCTTTCTTCACACTATAAGAAACTCTGGAGACGACCCTTTCTTCTTCCCCAATCCAACCTAGAGGAGCAGCCATGGCATTGAAGGAGCCTCAGTAGTTTCCAAGTGCAGGTATTGATCTTCCATTATCTCATTGCTCTTTCTAATTCAGTAGACTAATCCAATTGATTCGAACATTTCAAATTCGTTTCAGAAACTCCTCGTGTCCTGATCTACTCATCTCGTTTCCTGATCTCTTCTGGCATGATCTTCATTGTTTAAGAGGTAAGATCAACTATCATAGGAACAACTCTGCTTTCTTTTGATTTGGTTATTGATCGAACAAATGTTTGTGTCAGATTTTATTTCCTTTTTAAATCAAAGCTCCTTGAAACTCTTATGACACTGGAATGCTTGGGGATCTCTAGTTGAACACCACAGTGAGTATTCAGTCCCTGTGTTGTTGATTTTGGGTTACTCGAGATGTAAGAATGAGTTGTGATATCAATTCCTCTTGTTGTTTCGATTAGAGTTTTCGAAGGTTGATCATCTGGATCTATTGAACCATCAGCCAAGTCGTTCTTGACCCATCTTGATCAGGTAAAGACTAAACTATTAAGTAATTTTGTCATTTCATTTTTGAGGGATGATTACAAATCAAGTTTAGTACTATTATTTATGAGTAGAAGTTCATATCTATAGATCTCCAGTAATCTGTGGGTGGACTAGATCAGATTGGAGATTTAATAGAGTTAAATTGAATCTTTTAGTTATTATCCATTTTCAGAACTGAGTAGTAAATTGAATGAAGTGAGACTCGTGATGGTATCATCAACTGAATTATTTATTCTGGATAGTACATTTTGATCCATGATTATGTGATAGCAAAGAGGAACTGTGAAATAGGGTTGACTATTTGTTTTTTGTGAAATCGAGTAACTCAGGGAGTAGATTGAGATCAGGAATCCTGTGATTGTTTGAAACCAGTCTCGACATTGGGACTTAGTGTTCCCAGTATCATGTTTTAAACTAAATGACCTGTTCAAGCTATATAATGTTTTGGTCATTGTTTTTCCAAATTCTAACTGCTGCTAGGGATGATTGGGAGAACGGTATTTTCTTTTCAGATTAATAACAAATGACTTGATGGTCTTAGTGTAAGGGGTTGGCCATATATCAGCATATCTCTCTAGATTATTTATGTGTGTCCCAAAACCTGGCAATTAAGCCTAAGCCTTATCTTATATCCCTTTCATTTGTAAACCTTCAAGTTGAAGACATTCGATGTAATGACCAAGTGACTATACCAGTGTTTGAGTATGGCTGCATTCATGATCACTGTTAATTGCTTCTTTGAAATCAGTATAACCTGTAAAGGAAATCCAGGGTTATCTAGGAGGAGGGTGCAACTTATGAATTAGCAGTTAGGGAGACAATTCAGTCTTAGGCTAGTATCAGTCCATTTGGACAAAGCTTGTATCATTGATCTAGGTTTAATACTGATAAGTGAACCTGAGATTGGGACATCTCTCCAATTTCAGTTGGGTTAAATAAGGATTAGTACTACATAGTGTCTCCTTGCAAATAGTGTATTAAACCAATTTGTATTCCTGAATAGAACACTAGGTTGTAGGTTTAGATTTTAGTATTTTGCTCTAAGAACTAAATTCTATATGAATGAGCAACTGTGTGTTGTTGGACTGGAACTGATATTGTAAATTAGGACTGATATCTTAAAGTCCAGTTTATGAACTGAACCACATCAGCCAGTTTATGAACTGATCCATATCAGTCCTAAAAACTGAGGGGTCCTGGTTTGGCATAAGCAGGGCCTGATTTTGAACTAATTTAGGACTGTTGTATCGACTAGTGTAGCACTATTTTACATCAGTTCCTGAGGATGTTCCCTCAGTTCTGAATTGTCCTCAGCCCTGTTAAGGACTGGGACATGAATTTCCCTAGTTTGTATTTAGTATTCCTGAAACTTGAAGGATAAATCACAAGTTATGATAAGACTGTTGGATTCCTAAACCAAGTGCTAACCCTCAGATTTGGAGAACTTCATACAGTACATTAATTAGGACTAGGAAGATTAGGCTGTGATATGTCCTGTTAGGACTGGATATATAAATTTAGCATGGACTGATAACTCTTTAGGTTTTGAGCTGATAAATTGAAGAAATGTTAGGACTGATGTACCAGTCCTGCCTAACCTGGAACAAGGCCTGGCAGTTAACATAAAGCAGGGTATTAAGGTTGATTGAACCATGTTCCCCACTGAACCTGAGAGAGGAATGTACTGTAGAATTTGATTGAACCTTAGTGAGATATCATTGCTCATAACCTATGAAGAGAATAGCAGGATTCAGTCAGGAGGATGCAAACCTAGGATGTCTAAGTCCTAATCAACCTTGGAAACCATATAGTAACCATTTGGGTTCAACACATTTAGCATGGTTAGTTTATGAATTGTTAAGATTTCAAAGGTTTGGTTTAAGTTAGAAAGTGGTAAATTAGTTGGTAATAATTAAGGTTAATGATATTCTATAGAGACACTAAGATGAGGAAACCCTATAACTAAGGCTTACATTAGAATTATTCATGGTTAGAGTAGTTGATAACAAACTAGATTTAGTCAGTTTATTAATTACTTGTAAATCATTTAACAGGAGGATATCCAGCTCTATTGCCTACATTTGATCACCCGGAGACAGGCAAGTATACTCCTCTGATTTGTCCATTTCTCATGTTTTCATATTCATTCTTGTATCTCTTGATGACACGATATATCACGATATTGTTTCATTTCATGTTCTTTGTATCATTGTGTCTGGGAGGGGAAATACTATAGATATGTGATCAAATCCTGTTACTACCCATGTGAATAGCTTGGGTCCCTCACCGTGCACGCGGGGCCAAAGCCGTACCATTTCAGGTTCATTGCATCTACCCAAGCCGATCACAATCTAGATGTATTTCAAATATTGCACATGTCAGGATTCAGTTTGTATTTCAGGATTTCATGGTTATATTTCATGTTCAGGCTGTATTTCATGTTCAGTTTGTATTTCATGATTTAGGTTGTATTTCATGTTCAGGACTCTTACCTTGTTTCCCTGTTTTACTTTCAATATTCCTATTCAGTTCATGTCTTGTTCTCATTTCCTATACTTTACATTATTCCAGTTTTCTTGATTCATACCATGATATACATGTTCATTTCTCTGGATATACTTTGCTCCGCTCCTGAATAGGATATATTGCAGGTGAGTTGGAGGCCTTGTGCGATACATTCTATGGCGATGAGCCTATTGATATAGGAGAGCTAGCTGGTGCAGCTCATGACTTAGAGGCTGCAGAAGCCTAGAGATTTCCCTTAGTTTTTCCCTATTATTTCCATGTATTTGAGACTAGTAGATTTCTATCATTCTGGAATGTAATAAATTCAGATTTTGTACTTTACTCTGGGATACATTTTATAGATGATGTGTTTCATTCTTGTCTTGATATCTGGTTAGTTTCCCTAGAATGGTACAGCTTACTTTGTTATTCTAATGACAAAGGCTGGGCGTGTCCGACTCGTATCCGGTTATTCGGGAGCGGGTCGTGACATATTTTTAGTGGTGGCCCATGCAGGTCTATCCTAATGGTACCTAGGTCTTAGCGTACTATTGGGGGACTTGATTACACTAGGGAAACTTGAACACAGCATAGGAAAATTGGGAATTAAGGGTATATTAGGTTTATCATGTTTCAGGTACATTGATTTTATAAAAATATTGTTTGTTAGGTTTTAGGGTTTCTCATTCAACGAAGTTTTCTTTTTATGCAGGATGGTTGCCACAAGGAAGACCGCAGATCAGCCTGGAGTTGCAGGCAGTTTTGGAGTTGCAGGCGGCTCGGAGCAGGCCGCACCAGACGTTCAGGCAGATCCGCTTCCGCCAGCGCCTCCTATCTTTCCATCGCTGCCTCCGACGATGATGTTTGACGGCACCCAGGTGATGGCGATGTTTTAGCACTTTCTGGAGGCCCAGAACCATCAGGCAGCGCAGTTCAGAGCGACTGTCGTCGACGCGCTTAGGACCAGAGAGCCGGCAGCACCAGCCCCAGCACCAGTAGCACCTCCAGCACCACGAGGACCGAGACCAGGGACGGCCAAGGAGTACCAGAACCTCTGCCCGCTAGACTTCTGGGGCAACGAGGGGATCATCTATGCAGATGAATGGCTAGAGAATGCGGAGAGGACCTTGAGGTTGGCGAACATTCCAGATGACACGAAGGTGGAGGTGGCCAGCATGCGACTCTTCGACTTGGCGAGGACGTGGTACCGGGAGGACCCCCAGTTGACGGAGCCCCATGTATCTTGGATAGTTTTCAAAACACTGTTCAAGGAGAAGTTCTATCCAGAGGTGGAGCGGGATGAGCTGAGGATGCAGTTCGAGGCGCTACAGTAGGGGACTATGACGGTCGCGGAGTAAACTTCGGAGTTTACCAGACTCAGCAGGTTCGCTGAGAGCCTAGTTAGAGAGCCAGAGGACAGGGTCTGGAGATTCAAGAAGGGTCTGACCAGGGAGCTGCGGCATGCAGTAGCTATTAGCCAGGCGACTACCTACACTAGCATCCTTAAGATCGCCCAGGCAGTCGAGAAGGAGATGGACCCGAGGCCCAAGAGGGATAGAGACGTTGGTAGCAGCAGTTACCAGGCGCCAGCGAAGAGGGTGCAGATGCAGACTCCGGCGAGGCCACATCATCAGGCAGCAGTTCAGCATCGTCCTGCCAGAGTTCCAGCAGCCCAGCATCAGAGGCAGCAGGGGATCACTTGCACATATTGCCATCGACCGGGACACCACGTAGAGGTCTGTCGCAAGAGGCTCGGACTTTGCCTCTTCTGCGGATCAGATGCACATCAGATGAGGGACTGCGCTCAGGCTACAGCCAGACTAGCAGGAGGACCCCGAGGAGCTGGAGGACCACCACCTGTACCACCCAGAGCATTACATGCACCCCAGAGAGGAGGAGCTCTACCACCCCAGCATCAGAGGTTTGCACAGCACCAGCAGCAGCAGAGGGAAGGAGCCCAGCAGGGACGTGCTTACGTCTTGGCCGCAGTTGAGGAGGAGGCAGCTCCAGATGTCATCACAGGTTCTGTTATCATTCATTCATTTCCTGCCATTGCCTTATTTGATTCTGGAGCCACACATAGCTTTGTATCATATGAGTTTCTGCATAGACACGGCTTCACACCCAAGCCCACTAGGAGGAACTGTCAGATTATGACAGGAGGTAGGATTGTGCCAGTCAGTGAGATGGTGGATTTCCCTATCACTGTAGCTGGACGAGAACTTAGGGCTCAACTTCTGGTGATGCTATTGCCCGGATTCGACGTAGTCCTCGGCATCGACTGGATGAGCGAGCAGTTTGCCGTAATAGACTGCCATAAGGGGAAGGTGACTTTCAGCCCGCCAGGACTTCTACAGTTCGAGATCAGCAGACGAGTTACAGAGAGGCCAGAGGGAGTCTACTTCGAAGCAGTTGCAGAAGACCAGGAGTTGCCACATCCGCTGATTGTAGAGTATCTCGACGTCTTCCCCGAGGAGTTGCCAGGATTGCCGCCAGATCGAGACGTGGAGTTCAGCATCGACCTAGTGCCCGGATCAGCGCCGAAGTCCCAACATTGTAACAAGATCAACCCGAAGGAAGCTGCAGAGTTGAAGGCCCAGATTGATGAGCTAGAAGGCAAGGGTTTCATTCGGTCCAGTGCTTCACCCTGGAGAGCACCGGTACTTTTCGTGCCCAAGAAGGATGGGACGGTGAGGATGTGCATCGATTACCGTGCACTCAACACCATCACCATCAAGAATAGGTACCCTTTGCCACAGATTGATGAGCTGTTTGACCAGCTTAGTGGAGCGAAGGTCTTTTCTAAGATTGATCTTCAGTCGGGGTTTCACCAGATGAAGGTTCGGGAGCAGGATATTCCGAAGACAGCCTTCAACACTCGATACGGCCAGTATGAGTTCTTGGTGATGCCGTTCGGACTCACCAATGCCCCCACAGTTTTTATGAACTTGATGAATAAAGTTTTTCACAAGTATCTGGAAAAGTTTGTCGTAATCTTCATTGACGACATCCTGATTTATTCGAAGACAGAGGAGGGCACGTGGAACACTTGCGGATTGTGTTAGAGATACTGTGGAAGGAGAAGTTGTACGGGAAACTCTCGAAATGTGAGTTTTTCTTGGACCGGGTGGAGTTTTAAGGGCATGTGGTGACAGGAGAAGGGATTTATGTAGTTCCCAAGAAGATTGAAGCAGTGGAGGCTTGGGCACCTCCCACATCAGTAGCTGAGATTCGTAGTTTCCTGGGGCTAGCAGGATACTACAGGAAGTTCGTGAAGGACTTCGCCAGGATAGCAGAGCCTATGACGAAGCTTACGCGGAAGGACGAGGAGTTCATCTGGAGCGACGCCTGCCAGTCAGCATTTGAAGAATTGAAGAGAAGACTTACGACAGCACCAGTTCTAGCTTTGCCATCGGGATCAGGAGGATTCGTCATCTACAGTGACGCTTCAGGGAAGGGTTTGGGATGTGTGCTTGAGCAGAACAAGAAGGTTATAGCTTATGCTTCTAGACAGTTGAGGCCCCATGAGAAAAATTATCCTACACATAAGTTGGAGCTTGCAGCAGTCATATTTGCCTTGAAACTGTGGAAGCATTACCTGTATAGAGAGCGAGTGGACATCTTCACGGACCACAAAAGCCTGAAGTATGTCTTCACTCAGAAAGAGCTAAATATGAGGCAGCGCAGATGGCTGGAACTCATGAAGGACTTCGACATCAGTCTGTAGTACCACCCTGGGAAGGCGAATGTGGTAGCAGACGCTCTCAGTCGATAACCTATTACTATGTATCTCACTATGGACCGTCATATTTTGGAGGATCTTGAGAGCCTTGGGATTGAGATTGTTCTCCCAGGATATGGAGGTCAGATGATGCATATGCAGATACAGTCGGGATTGTTAGAGAAGATCAAGGAGGCCCAGCTTCTTGATGAAGGACTCCAATGTCTTAGAGCTCAGACGGAAGCAGGACTGCTTAATTATTTCACCATTGCAGAGGACGGATCCCTGAGGCACGGAACCCAGTTGTGTGTGCCCAAGGACTTGCGGGAGGAGGTGATGCAGGAGGCCCACCAGTCGCAATATTTTATACATTCTGGGTCTACCAAGATGTACAAGGATTTGCGAGAGTATGTTTGGTGGTATAGGATGAAGAGAGAGGTCGCCAGATTTGTTTCCAGATGCCTTGTGTGCAAGCATGTCAAGGCGAAGAGCCAGAGACCAGCGGGACTACTCCAGCTTTTACCTATTTCTGAATGGAAGTGGGAGCACATTACCATGGACTTCGTCTCTGGATTACCGCGTACTCCCAGTGGCAAGGACGTTATCTGGGTGATCGTGGACAGACTGACGAACTCTGCTCATTTCATTTCGTTCAAGGTTGGGCTGTCGACCGAGAAGCTTGTAGACCTCTACATGCGTCAGATCGTGAGGATTCACGGGGTGCCGGTAAGCATCGTTTCAGACCGAGACAGCCGCTTCACATCACACTTCTGGAGGAGTCTATAGATGAGCTTGGGATCACAGCTGAAGTTAAGCACTGCTTATCATCCACAGACAGACGGGCAGTCTGAGAGGACCATCCAGACGCTGGAGGACATGTTGCTGGTTTGCGCACTCGACTTTGGCGGTTCGTGGGAGGACCATTTGCACCTTGTGGAGTTTGTCTATAACAACAATTATCAGGCTAGCATCGAGATGACCCCGTTCGAGGCACTTTATGGACGGAGATGTCGCACGCCGCTATCTTGGGACGACGTTGGTAAGAGAGCTTTGCTTGGACAAGAGATGGTGGTAGACTCAGCTGAGAAGATCAGACTGATCAGGGATCGTCTCAGAGTTGTGCAGGATCGGCAGAAGCACTGGGCGGATAGCAGCAGACGACCATTGGAGTTCGCAGCTGGCGATAGGGTGTTCCTGAAGATCTTATCGACCAGAGACGTCATTTGGTTCGGCAGAGGCGGAAAGCTCAGTCCGAGGTACATCGGACCTTTCGATGTGACAGCACGGATTGGCGAGGTGGCGTACCGACTAGCGCTTCCAGCTAGCTTGGAGGGAGTACACAGCGTCTTCCACGTATCTCTGCTTCGACGTTACATTCCAGACCCGAGCCATGTAGTGGACTACTCAGAGTTAGAGGTGGGTCCGAGCTTGACCTACGAGGAGCAGCCAGTAGAGATCCTAGACCGGAGGGAGAAGCGACTGCGGAACCAGACCATTCCTCTTGTCCGCGTCATGTGGAGGCACCACTCTCCGGGGGAGTCCACATGGAAGCGCGAGGATGAGATGCGAGAGCGCTACCCTACATTGTTCACTTGATTGTATTCTTGTATTTTGAATTTCCAAATTTCAATAAATATTTCGGGGTGTTTTGTAAATCAATTTTGGTCTAATTCTGAATTTCGAGGGCAAAATTTTTCAAGGGGGAGAGATTTGTAACTCCACCTTTCCAAATATTAGGATTTTTAAATATTTTTTTAGATTTCTTTTATTGATAATTGGGAATTTTTCTTTTTAGTTTAAAATAGGTAAAGTTATAAATAGGTTTAGTCAATTTAGCTATGGGCTTCTTGTCTTGTAAACCTACCTTAGTGTTGGGCCAGTACAGGAAGCCCAATCCTATCAATTAAATCCTGATTAAGTGAAGAGTGAGTTTTCCTTTCCTACTTTGCAATTGAGCCCTGGGCTATTTTTTCTGGACCCTACTTCATGGGCCTCCTTCTCCTTTGGATGGTACTGAGATTACAGTACCATTTCATTCTCAAATCATTTGAGAATTCAAATTCTCAGACGAGCCTCCACTCTCTCCCTAACCGTTTCTGACAGCAACCATGTGCCAGTAGCCTCCACCTCATTTTCCCTCCACTCTCTCTCTCTCTCGCAACTGCCTATTTAAGGAGCCACAGACTCTTTTTCTTTCTTCACACTACAAGAAACTCTGGAGAGGACCCTTTCTTCTTCCCCAATCCAATCTAGAGGAGCAGCCATGGCATTGAAGGAGCCTCAGTAGTTTCCAAGTACTGGTATTGATCTTCCATTATCTCCTTGCTCTTTCTAATTCAGTAGACTAATCCAATTGATTCGAACATTTCAAATTCGTTTCAGAAACTCCTCGTGTCCTGATCTAGTCATCTCGTGTCCTGATCTATTCTGGCATGATCTTCATTGTTTAAGAGGTAAGATCAACTATCATAGGAACAACTCTGTTTTCTTTTGATTTGGTGATTGATCGAACAAATGTTTGTGTCAGATTTTATTTCCTTTTTAAATCAAAGCTCCTTGAAACTCTTATGACACTGGAATGCTTGGGGATCTCTAGTTGAACACCACAGTGAGTATTCAGTTCCTGTGTTGTTGATTTTGGGTTACTCGAGATGTAAGAATGAGTTGTGATATCAATTCCTCTTGTTGTTTCGATTAGAGTTTTCGAAGGTTAATTATCTGGATCTATTAAACCATCAGCCAAGTTGTTCTTGACCCATCTCGATCAGGTAAAGACTAAACTATTAAGTAATTTTATCATTTCATTATTGAGGGATGATTACAAATCAAGTTTAGTACTATTATTTATGAGTAGAAGTTCATATCTATCGATCTCCAGTAATCTGTGGGTGGACTAGATCAGATTGGAGATTTAATAGAGTTAAATTGTATCTTTTTGTTATTATCCATTTTCAGAACTGAGTAGTAAATAGAATGAAGTGAGACTCATGATGGTATCATCAACTGAATTATTTATTCTGGATAGTACATTTTGATCCATGATTATGTGATAGCAAAGAGGAACTGTGAAATAGGGTTGACCATTTGTTTTTTGTGAAATCGAGTAACTCAGGGATTAGATTGAGATCAGGAATCCTGTGATTGTTTGAAACCAGTCTCGACATTGGGACTTAGTGTTCCCAGTATCGTGTTTTAAACTAAATGACCTGTTCAAGCTATATAATGTTTTGGTCATTGTTTTTCCAAATTCTAACTGCTGCTAGGGATGATTGGGAGAACGGTATTTTCTTTTCAGATTAATAACAAATGACTTGATGGTCTTAGTGTAAGGGGTTGGCCATATATCAGCATATCTCTCTAGATTATTTATGTGTGTCCCAAAACCTGGCAATTAAGCCTAAGCCTTATCTTATATCCCTTTCATTTGTAAACCTTCCAGTTGAAGACGTTAGATGTAATGACCAAGTGACTATACCAGTGTTTGAGTATGGCTGCATTCATGATCACTGTTAATTGCTTCTTTGAAATCAGTATAACCTGTAAAGGAAATCCAGGGTTATCTAGGAGGAGGGTGCAACTTATGAATTAGCAGTTAGGGAGACAATTCAGTCTTAGGCTAGTATCAGTCCATTTGGACAGAGCTTGTATCATTGATCTAGGTTTAATACTGATAAGTGAACCTGAGATTGGGACATCTCTCCAATTTCAGTTGGGTTAAATAAGGATTGGTACTACATAGTGTCTCCTTGCAAATAGTGCATTAAACCAATTTGTATTCCTGAATAGAACACTAGGTTGTAGGTTTAGATTTTAGTATTTTGCTCTAAGAACTAAATTCTATATGAATGAGCAACTGTGTGTTGTTGGACTGGAACTGATATTGTAAATTAGGACTGATATCTTAAAGTCCAGTTTATGAACTGAACCACATCAGCCAGTTTATGAACTGATCCATATCAATCCTAAAAACTGAGGGGTCCTGGTTTGGCATAAGCAGGGCCTGATTTTGAACTAATTTAGGACTGTTGTATCGACTAGTGTAGCACTATTTTACATCAGTTCCTGAGGATGTTCCCTCAGTTCTGAATTGTCCTCAGCCCTGTTAAGGACTGGGACATGAATTTCCCTAGTTTGTATTTAGTATTCCTGAAACTTGAAGGATAAATCACAAGTTATGATAAGACTGTTGGATTCCTAAACCAAGTGCTAACCCTCAAATTTGGAGAACTTCATACAGTACATTAATTAGGACTAGGAAGATTAGGCTGTGATATGTCCTGTTAGGACTGGATATGTAAATTTAGCATGGACTGATAACTCTTTAGGTTTTGAGCTGATAAATTGAAGAAATGTTAGGACTGATGTACCAGTCCTGCCTAACCTGGAACAAGGCCTGGCAGATAACATAAAGCAGGGTATTAAGGTTGATTGAACCATGTTCCCCACTAAACCTGAGAGAGGAATGTCCTGTAGAATTTGATTGAACCTTAGTGAGATATCATTGTTCATAACCTATGAAGAGAATAGCAGGATTCAGTCAGGAGGATGCAAACCTAGGATGTCTAAGTCCTAATCAACCTTGGAAACCATATAGTAACCATTTGGGTTCAACACATTTAGCATGGTTAGTTTATGAATTGTTAAGATTTCAAAGGTTTGGTTTAAGTTAGAAAGTGGTAAATTAGTTGCTAATAATTAAGGTTAATGATATTCTATAGAGACACTAAGATGAGGAAACCCTATAACTAAGGCTTACATTAGAATTATTCATGGTTAGAGTAGTTGATAACAAACTAGATTTAGTCAGTTTATTAATTACTTGTAAATCATTTAACAGGAGGATATCCAGCTCTATTGCCTACATTTGATCACCCGAAGACAGGCAAGTATACTCCTCTGATTTGTCCATTTCTCATGTTTTCATATTCATTCTTGTATCTCTTGATGACACGATATATCACGATATTGTCTCATTTCATGTTCCTTGTATCATTGTGTCTGGGAGGGGAAATACTATAGATATGTGATCAAACCCTGTTACTACCCATGTGAATAGCTTGGGTCCCACACCGTGCACGCGGGGCCAAAGCCGTACCATTTCAGGTTCATTGCATCTACCCAAGCCGATCACAATCTAGATGTATTTCAAATATTGCACATGTCAGGATTCAGTTTGTATTTCAGGATTTCATGGTTATATTTCATGTTCAGGCTGTATTTCATGTTTAGTTTGTATTTCATGATTCAGGTTGTATTTCATGTTCAGGACTCTTACCATGTTTCCCTGTTTTACTTTCAGTATTCCTATTCAGTTCATGTCTTGTTCTCATTTCCTGTACTTTACATTATTCCTGTTTTCTTGATTCATACCATGATGTACATGTTCATTTCTCTGGATATACTTTGCTCCGCTCCTGAATAGAATATGTTGCAGGTGAGTTGGAGGCCTTGTGCGATACATTCTATGGCGAGGAGCCTATTGATGCAGGAGAGCTAGCTGGTGCAGCTCATGACTTAGAGGCTGCAGAAGCCTAGAGATTTCCCTTAGTTTTCCCTATTATTTCCATGTATTTGAGACTAGTAGATTTCTATCATTCTGGAATGTAATAAATTCAGATTTTGTACTTTACTCTGGGATACATTTTATAGATGCTGTGTTTCATTCTTGTCTTGATATCTGGTTAGTTTTCCTAGAATGGTACAGCTTACTTTGTTATTCTAATGACAAAGGCTGGACGTGTCCGACTCGTATCCGGTTATTCGGGAGCGGGTCGTGACAAGATTAGAGTGAGAGCTTTCTAGAATTATTTTCCTAATTTATTAGGATTAGTTCTTAATTAATCATTGTTAGTATTAATTAATCCCATGACTAGAGTATTCCAAAGTATATTCCCTAGAATATTCTAGGTTTCATGGAGCCATATGCGAATTAGCATCTATAATCCCCTAATGGCTCCTATAAATAGGACTAACCATCATTAGTGCTAATCACTCCAAATCTCTATAAGGCCCTAATGACTGTGTCCTAATTGTGTCTGTGTTCACATCCATTTCATTAGTTTCCCTACACTATTACAATTACATCGTCTTTCTCGTGTCCCTGGGTCCGACCCCGAGGACACGGACACGCTACAAATCGAGTACATCTTTCCCAAACCCTAGTTCATGTGTCGTATTGTGTCCTCGACACAGGACATGTCCCCAAATTCTACATAGAAACCCTAACCCTAAATTCTTTCTTTGTCGCTGTCGGCCAAGCCACCGCCGGGGCGCCACCATCTCCACCGCCTGGTCCTTGATCTTGCTGGATCTGCCACTAGCCGGCGCCACTGGCCGTGCGAGTAGATCCTCGCCGCTAGCGTCAACCGAATCCTTCCTGATCCCTCCAGATGTTGTGCCACTGTCTTCCTCGGCTCCTCCGCCGCTGCCAAGACGATGCAACCACGTTCTTGATCTCCTCGATCCAGATCTCCGTTGTATGGGAGCAGGTCGAGCAGATCCACCGCCTCTGACCAACTTCCTCCGCCCCACCTCCAAGTACTGGATCCGGACCTGGCCACACCCCTTCTCTTGCTCCAGAACCCGTAGCCACCATTCTTACCGTCGATCTACTCCGCCTAGGGCTTCACCTCTCCGCCACCTCCACCACTTCTTGAGTTGCAGATCAGTTCCTCGATCGGACTCTGCCTCAAGCCCTCGTCGAGATCTGCTCCTGATTCTGGCCACCATCTCACTCCCCGACCGGCCAGATCGGGGCGATATCCCCTCACCCGCCGCCTCTTCGAATTCTCCGTAGCGCCATGGCCGGAAGCACCGCTACGAGAGACACCGCCGCCTAGCGCCACCGAGAGGAGCTTCAGGTGAGCCTTCTTTCTCTCGTCTTCCTCCATCTTCTTCTCCTTCTTCAGAAATTCTAAGGTTTTTTCTATAGAGTGGCAGCTGAGTGAGAGAGAGAGAAAGAATAGAATAGGGGATTAGGGTTTTTAGGTTAGTCTTTGGGGCCGGGTTAGCCTGTTTGGCCAGTAGGCTTGGGTTAAGTTGAGGAATAAAAAGAAATAGAAATAGAAGTGTTGGTTTTGTGGGCTGGGAAGTAAGCCTAGGAAAAAAAAAGGAAAAAGGAAATATAGGAATTGGATATATAGGATGGGCCTGCAGCCCAATAGTTAGTGGGTTGAACCCTAGATTAATTGGGTTTAATTGAGTTTTAGATTTATTAAACTATTTTGGGTTAAGTTCATATTAACCTTGGGCTAGACCCTTAGGTTGTGCCAGTAGCCTTTAAGAATTCTAGCTAAGTAGTGACTTAGAAATTAGTTAGATGGAATTAAGTCCCTTAAAATAAGCACTTTAAGAGTTCATTTCCACCAAAAACTCTGAAAACTTTAACTTATAGTTAGATGGAATTAGTGCTATTCACACTATTTGGACTTAAGGCAAGTACACTCCTTACTCATGTTTCTTGATACATTAAAAATGCAATAATTTCTTGTCATGACATATTTAATATTGCGACACGATTTGACATGTAATTGTACTTCTCGATCATGATTGTGTTCCTTGATTGTGCTTCATGGTTGTCACTTCCCATTCCCAGTATACGTATTTTTTCTCTATGTTGATCCTATATACGGTATCTGGTATTTGTATACGTGCATATGTATCATGTATTTACACCTGATCATGGCATGAAATAGTGTCTCATCGCGGGATAGTGTGCCACCCCTTGTCCTTGTCTGCTTGTAGGTGTGGTTCACTATTCCGATGATGGAATCACTGAACCGTGCTGTGATCCGAATTTAACTATCATAGTTAGGGTTAGGGTTTAGTAGAACCACCCCCACCTTCATATAAATATTCTCTTCCACACACTCTCTCCTCATACACTCTTATTTTCATTTTCCTCCCACCAACCCACATGGGCAAGTACGCCTTACACTAAATGGAGATACCACTTGCCATTTTTATTTCCTTTGATTCCTTGCATATTATTAGTCCCTATTATTCCTCTAAACTTTCTCTACACATTTAGTTCTTGGAGCTTTCAAATTTAATAGCTAGATTAGTATAGATCTGAGTTTTTATAAGTTAAAGTTTTCAGAGTTTTTGGTGGAAATGATCTCTTAAAGTGCTTATTTTTGAAAAATTGGATTCTTTGTGGTAGAGAATTGGATTCTATACAATTTTGGCTTTTATTTCGTCAGATTTTGAGTTCTAGAACTCAGGTTATGGCCATTTGATGTTTTCGGAACTCCATGGCCAAAGCTTGATGTTTGGGGACGACGACCTCCCCCATGCGCCCAGGAGGCCATGTGCACGGGAGTCCTGGCAACACATCCCCGACCCCATGCACCCAGGAGGCCATGCGCTGAAAGGACAAATGGCAGCGAGTCCTGGCAACGCATCCCCGACCACATGCAGCCAGAAGGCCATGCACCGAAAGGCCATGTGCCAAGGAGTCCGGGGAACGCATCCCCAACTCAATGCGCATCATGCAGGTAGGTTACCTACGCGCATAGACGGAAGGCGCATACGAGTCTCGCATACACACGGAATGCCATGCACCTGTCTAGCCGTACGCCTGGGTGCCATGCACATGACTCACCATGCGCAGGATCTGCTATGCACCTGCTCCGCATAGGCTTTGGTTGCTATGCGCCTGACTGAGTCAGACAGCCATGCACCCAGAAGCTATGCGCCAGGACCAACCTGCATGTCTCCCTAAGCCTATAGAACATGAGACATCGTTGGCCCCCTACGCATGTTGATTTATGTGCAGTATTACCCATGCGCCTATTTGATGATTCAGATTGGTTTTTATTGGATCTTCTGTGACTTATTTTTTTGACTCATGCGCCGACCAGCCCATGCGTGCATAAGTGTGCAAGCGCCTAGTGTCTACCTGACCTATGCGCATATTACTTATACATGACCCATGCGCCTATGCGATCTTTGTGCCTATGTATGCCTGTTCGCATGTATACCTAGTGGATTCTAAGTGACTAGCCCATGTGGCCTGTTCCACCATGTTCCTAACTTGATTACCTGTGTTGTGTTGGTACTACTACTTGCATGTACTGAGGTACAACTATGTGAGCATTGCGGTGCTATCCTATGTGTGCACCGAGGTGCTAATCTACGTGCTAAGCGATCCCACGAGTTATATGTTAGTACAACCATATTTTCCAGGACGATCATGGTTAGTGGTCATTAACATCGACGTGGTATGATGATTGATGGTTTGATGTATTACACTAAGGACTTATTTAGAATTGGGACTCTATGAGCCATTCTAGATCCATACTTAGGGTACTTATGCCAAGGTAAGACATTTAGGAGGATGATAATGTGACCAGGACATAGAATTTGAAGCATAGGTAGGGTTAATCTAGGCAACTCAAGTGGATAGAAGCATTAGAAGGGAACAAAATCTCGATGTCTTGCGTTATTGGCCTTGTCGGGCAATTGTTTGGGAGTGTAAGACTAGCTACCACAGATACTGTATATTCATTCGCACTAGCAATGTGCAGTATCTGAATATGTGTCGAGCTAGTACCTCCCTATTGGAGGACTGGAACTGCTTCTGAACTATTCAGCACGGTGGCCTTACAAGGGACCGGTGCATACTAAGTGCTATGTGCTATGCGTTAATAATGGTTCAGCTTGCTCGGCTCGGGTACGACACGATTTGAGGATTCCTATATAAGCATTACCGGGATAACCCAGTCTAACAATAGAAAGCCATAAGACTGATTGCCCGCTTGTAAACTTACTTGTTTGTGATATGTTTTCTTCTGCTAGTAACCGAGGGACATGGACTATCATGGTGCATGGTCCAACCCATGTCCTTATTTGGTTGTTGGGTTGGACTATTGCGCTGGGACAGGCTATGGACCGAAGTTACGAACCAGAAGCCTTTTAGCCTGACCACGATTATAGGATGTAATCTATCTCTGTCATGACCCACACCCGCTTTTCGGGATACGAGTGCGTGTCCAAGCCAGCCTACGCCGCAGAGTCGGCGGTAGAATGTTGTCTAGCCACAATGTTTAAATCACATAAAATAAATATTTTATTTGCTCATTCACAAAACTAAAAATTACAATATCCAAGTTTACATTTGATACAAAGTACAATGTCTCACAAATTATAAAACAACTGAATAAATACTCAACTTTCTAACTAGTCTCTAGGTTTGGCCTCCGCATATACCCATGTCTCCCCAAGAATCCAATAAAAAAGAGTAGCCGCGACTATCTGAAAAATATGGTTTCAACTATCTAACTAGTCTCCAGGTTTGGCCTCCGTATATACCCATGTCTCCCCAAGAATCCAATAAAAAAGAGTAGCCGCGACTATCTGAAAAATATAGTTTCCAGTCAGGAAGGGAACGAGTACAAATTATTGAATACAGTTCCAAGTATATGTTAATGACTATAAAACAATGGTTAGTCATAAAATACATGGTAAGAATATCAAGACAGAAGGAACCAAAGATATGAAAAATACTAGGCAAAAAATATATGACAGCATGTAACGAGTAGAACATGAGAATATAACTATGTATGTGTTTTGAAGTACTCTTTTGATATGTGATCGATCTGGGACAGTTACACCACAAGGTCTAAGTTAATTATCAAGGTCTACTTTATTTATCAAGGTCTACTGTGCAGGAAATAAAACATGGTCTAAGGTCTGATCACATATCTATTAGTATTTCCCCGTCCCATCACCATATACAAGAAAGAAAGCATGTCATGTGCAGAAAATATGAGGTGCCATCGTGTGACGAGCGTGTCAAGAATCAAGTATGATATAACTGAACAGTGTGATATAGGAATTAACAATATTGAAAACAAACAATAAATGTACTCGCCTGGGGTTCTTAGCTGGTGAAACAAACCATCTCGTTGGGTTCAGATGGTCCGCTTGGCTAGGAACGATATGGAGAAGAATTTCGGAATTCGTAAGAAAATATGAAATACGATTAGTCGCGATCAATGATTTATAATCGAAGAGAAACGCATAAATAATATACATAGTTATTTTAGAAAACTATTTATAATTTTAGAAACTATATTTATATTAGTCAAAATATTTAGATAAACATTTTAGAAAAATCATCTTAAGGACAAAACCAAATTTTTGTCAAAATGTAGTTTTGGTCAAGGCCATATTGAAAGAAGATAAAATAATAGTATAATATTTTATCATAATTTACCTTCTAGAAATATTAATATTTATATATATATATACATATGTATGTATATCAAAATATACTTTTACTATTAGTAAAATAAAATAAGTATCATTAAACCAATATTCTGTCAAAATCTTAATAGATTAACCGAAATCCTATTTAAGCCTGTTGGGCCAATATCCTAATATTATATTTTGTTACAAGTATAAGTTTAGAAAATTATTAATTAACTAAAATAACATTAATAATATAATTAACAACTAATAATAAAAATATGAACACAATATATATACCAATAAATACTAATATATAGTATATGTACTCTATTATACATGTACGTATGTATATTGATCAAATAAGACGACTGTTTCTCTGCTCTCATGCGATCTCCCATGCCTAACTTACTATATTCATTAAAGCTGATCACTACTCTCATTTAATGAGAGTTTGAGAGAGAGAAATAAAAGGAGAAGCAGCAAGAGGAGGGAGAGAGAACATTGGTAAATGAGACTCACCTAACTCGGGACAGCCTTGTCCGGCGTGGAGGTCCCGGCGGTGAAGAGGAGAGTGGCGCGCGTCGACGGAGCGGCTCTGACCGTTTGCGGGGCCTCGACGAAGGAATCTCCAGTAGCTTGCCGATCTCTCAAGCAATCATGACCGAGGAGTCCATGTGTTGCGGGTACTTCGGATCCGGCGGTCGCAGCGGGCAGACGGGGCACGGAGAAGGATTAGCGGCCCGGAGTTCTCGAGCACGGCGGCGCTCGGCGCAGCGGGTCGCCGGCAGTTCGAGCACGGCTGAAGGCGCGGTCTGGTTCGGCGGAGGCATGCCGCGAGGTGGAGGTGGTACTGTCGACAGGGAGGATAGCAGTAGTAGGATGGCAGGGGTGACTCCGATGGTGCCAGGGGATTAGGTATTTGATTTTTTTTTCTTTGTTGATGTGTCCTGATTGGTCGGATACAGAGGATGGATGTGTGCTGTGGATGGGATCGTGTTGGGGTGTCGGACACGAACTGTTGCGGTTTGTATAGATAGAAAGAAAATGGATGTGGACACGGACAACATGGGTCCGGACATACGGCTGACACGATGTTTTCTATGGTTGACACGATGATTTCTGTGGTGGACACAGACACCTGGATACAGAATTTGTGTTGGCTGCTCTGTTGATGCTGGCGACCATCATGGTTATGGTGGTGGTGATGATGATGATGGTGTCCCCGGCAGTAGATGGCCGGAGGGAAGATGTGGGTGGCAGGTGGCATGACGATGTCGAGAAGGGTGGTGACTGGTGGTGGTTTTTGGTGGTGGCCGAGATGGCCGACGTTGTCAGGAAGGTGTAGGGGATTGGCGGTTGGCAGGTGGCCATCTCGGCCACCACCAAAAACCACCACCAGTCACCACCCTTCTCGACATCGTCATGCCACCTGCCACCCACATCTTCCCTCCGGCAGTAGATGGCCGGAGGGAAGATGTGGGTGGCAGGTGGCATGACGATGTCGAGAAGGGTGGTGACTGGTGGTGGTTTTTGGTGGTGGCCGAGATGGCCGACGTTGTCAGGAAGGTGTAGGGGATTGGCGGTTGGCAGGAGTAGAAGAATTGATGGTTGCTTGATTTGAATGGCTATGGGAATAATAATATGGGAGGAAACAAGGGAAGCCTTCTTAAATATATGGAAGGTTCCTAAATAGATAAAGGATTTGGATTTATAATAGATAATCTTCATATCAATTTAAATTAAGTCAAATAGAATTTAAATATGAATTTAATCTAATCAAAACTTATACGGATTACAAATAACAATTTATACTAGTACTCCATGTTATCGAATAATTTTAAAACAAATTAATTTAATCAAAACTACTAGTAGATAATAATAGTTAATTTTAAATTAATAAAATTGTTTTAAAACAAATAAATCTCGTCATTTATAAGATCACAATAATAATTTTTAAAGAATATTCAACATTATAAATTAATCATAGAATTTTGATAAATGATCAACATAATAATTTATAAAATAATATTTAATATTTATCGATTTAATTTAGATCACATATTCAATCAAATCAATAAAATAATTTAAAATATTTTTTTTAGTAATCCGTAATTCTATTTAAAACAATTTTAACAAATCTTTTTATTATTAAAAATTATCTATATTTTTTTCTTTTTCTAAAACATTTTCGAAATCAATATTTTGAAGGTATCTTTTGAAATTCATAACAAATTCAAGGATAAATATTTTTATCAAATCGTAATTTAAAAGTAGGTTTGATAACAGAAATAAATGTAAAATACTATTACAAAGTTTCGATAAAAAAATAAATTTAAACAAAATTTAAAAAAATTCGGGAGGAGGGATTACAAATCTATCCACCTTAGAAATAAATTCGTACTCGAATTTAAGTAATAGACTGGCTGGATGGATCAGAAGGAATTGTAGTAAAAGAAAACTTTAATAAGAAGGGTATTGATCGATAAGATAAAAATTGATTAAGGTTAGCAAGTGTTTTTCTTAATAAGAAGTATTGATCAAGTATTGACCAAGAAAATGGAAATAGGAAAAGAAAATAATAACAAATAGATATTATTTAGGTCATGTTCCTAAATTCTAGAAAGTTTTCACAGAAGTTTAAGAGAGAGAATTTAGATAGCTCGAAAATTAAGACCAACGAGCATAGCATAAAAATATTCCATATGACTTGTAACTTATGTCCTCAATGTCTTGTCCTTATCATCTGTTAGTCAACATTCCAAAATTTTCATCGTCTTTATAAACAATAACACTATAAATTTTTTCTCAATTTCTATCATTAACCTTTAATTCAAACTCAAACTTATCATAACCTTTTAGGATTATAACCCAATTTATCAAAATCATAATTACCGTCCTTCAGAATCCAAATCGTTCTTCTATATTGGTACCCGGCCTTAAACAAAAATTTCATAAGGGTTTAAATTTTTCAAGGTATTTCAAATTTAATTCCACCTTTATAACCTCCAAAAATTTAAATTCTAATCCACAACAAATTATATTGTCTTTATTTACATAATTTCTTGAGCTTCAGTCACACATGCCTAACAAAATAAAATTCAACTAATCAAAATTCTCAAAATATTTATACCCAAAATAGGTCAACATTTATTCCTCGTTTATATTTCAAAAAAAGTCTTATTAGTTGTCATCAAATTATTCTATAAGGAAAAGTTTTAATATTATCGTAGATAGATATCAAAATAACAATACTTATCATTTCTCGTCTCCAAAAATTATTCGAATAATAAATAAAGAAAAACACTTTCGAAACCATTATCATACTATCAAGGAAGTATTATTAATTTAGTCTCACAAGTTTATGTTTATCAATCCAAATAACTCAATAATATTTAAAATTTGAGCACATTAATGGCCCTTTGCAATAATAGTTATGATTTTCTCTTAGCACAGAATCTCAAACCATTATCTTCGAACTTGTGTTTTATTTTCGAGATCACAAGGTCGTCGTTTCAAAAGTCACTTCTATTTTAATTCAGTTGGTAACCATCTAGAATTATATTTGTCTTAATTCTTCCTTTCAATAATTTTGAAATTCTATTTCTCGTAAAATAATGACACTGAATTCCTCATTGATTCTCTATATCGTAAGTCTATTATGCCCCTTCCTCGAAATTTTGAGGGATGTCTAGAACAACTATGCTCGATTGGCCAAATGAAAAAAGATAGAAGAATTTAGTAGGAAGTAATTGTCAAAAGGAATGATCAATGAGATTCGGTAGATAATAAAATCCTCTTAATGAAATGAAAGGATAATTTTTTTTTCTTAATACAAAAATGGATAAAGAATGGTGGAAAGAATATAAAAGAATACATAGATATATATGGTCAACATATATGGTTTGGGGAGTATTACCTATAGAACAGCTAACCCATCATCCTATCCTCAAAATATTTCCAAATTTCTTCAATCAATTAAATAAAATAAATCACTACTTATAAACTTTAACCTCAAGAAAAATCTCTTTGATTTTCAATACTAAAATTTAAATCCATAACTCAATTTCTTTAAAAATTTCATCATTATTTTCTTTTCTTTTTCAACAAGACTTAAATCTTCCTAAAATTTGAATCTTTATTGACAACATACATGAGTGTCTTTATTTACGAGTACTGCAATTCCTCGAATTTTCAGTCACACATGGCTAACAAAATTCAAGCTAATCAAATTCTCATAATATTTATACTCAAAATTTGGTCGACATTTATTCCTCGTTTATATTTCAAGAAATTCTATTTTGTTGTCATCAAAATATCCTCTAAGCAAAAATTTCAATATTTATTATAGATAGATATCAAGCATTTAAAATGTAAGCCTCGAAAGAATGTAATACTTATCAATTCTCGTCCTTCAAAATTATTTGAATTGAAAAATCAACACATTCCAAATAATTATTTTATTTATCAAGGAAGTATTCCCATTTTGGTCTCACAAGTTTTTGTACCCAAAATTTAAATAAATCTCCACTAGAACATTCTTAACAACCAAGCAATTAATCTCTCGACTTTGGTTTTCATTCTCAGTTACATTTTTCTTTTTCCAATTTCATATCAATGTCTAAGATATCCTTTATGAATTCTACCAATCCAATAAACTCTACAATATTCAAAATTTTAAGCATTTCAATGACCATGCAATACCTTAGTCATGGTTTTCCATTATCGCAGTATCTCATTCTATTATCATCAAAATTGTGTTTATTTAATCGTAAATGATACCACAAGGTCATCCGTTGCAAATCACATTCGATATTAATTTAGATCTTTTATTGCCATTCACTTGCTACTAACTATCTAGAAATCACATTCTATTTCTGTAACCATCCCAAAATTTAAGGGATGTCTAGGACAACTATGCTCGAAAATGAACAAAGATAGAAGAATTTAGTAAAGATGATTGGTCAGAAGGAATGATTCAATGAGATGAGAAGATAGTAAAATTCTCTTAGTGATAATAAAAGTTCTTTCAATAAAATGAAAAGATAATCAATTTCTTAGTAAGAAATGGATAATGGTGGAAATGAGAAAAAAAATACATGGTCAACAAATATGACGTTTAACTAATCACCCAATTACTCTATAAATAGGTATTCTCAAGAATAGTTCAAAAATTCCTCAATCATAAATTTTTTAAATCAATGCTCAATGTTCATCAACATAAAAATTTAATCTCAAGAAAATCTCTTCCATCTCAATCACTAAATTTTAACTCATATTCTTCAAAATTTTGATTATTATATTTTAATCAAAAATTCAACCCTTATCATAATCTTCGCCCAAATGGTCAACAATGACTTATCGAATATTACGTAATTTTTAAACTCCACAAAACAAAATAACATATATTTTAAATCCACTCTTTCATATTCCCTTCTAAATTCAAAAATCACAAAAAATCTTTAAAGTTCAAAACTTAATTCTATTCTGCTAGGATCTCCTCAAAATGTAATTTCACAAAATTTTAAATTCCTCTAAATATTTTAACTTTAAATATTATTTTTTTCATAACTCCTTCCACATTTCAAAAAAAAATCAAAATCCCAATTTAAAATAAAAAAATCCTTCAAATTTTAAATTTAAAATACATGTATTATAACATTCCTTAAATAAATAAGATAATAAAATCTTTTCTGTAACAATCTTATCAAAACTTTAAAATAAATCTCCAAAGATTTCCATGATCCTATCTATCAAAATTATTTCCCTTGAAATTTTTGAAATTCAACCTTTATCAATAATTCATCAAACCATATAGGTATTTAATCCTCAAAGGAACCAAAAGCTAATAACCTTAAAGTCTCAATTCATTAATCGAAAACTCTACCCACCTTTGATTAGAGCCATCCTATAGAAACACAATATAATTACATAAAATATTTCAAAATCATCAAATAGGGTATCTCAAACTTAACGTATATCACCACCTAAATCGTGTAGCCTATGTAACAAGCTTAACTATCCAAGCAATCGATTCGAAATAAATCTATGGGTCGTCCATGGGGTACCTAGTCCTAGTCATAGTCATTGTCCAAAAAATCAAATCAACCTAATTGTGAATGAGCAATTCCTGATCGCAGGCTCGTAATAGTACGACTAATACGGTACTACCACGAGTTCGCACAATTTTGCAAAAACTGACCTACATGGGCTACCACAAAAGCTTGTCACGACCTGCACCCGCTTTTCGGGATACGAGTGCGTGTCTAAGCCAGCCTACGCCGCAGAGTCGGCAGTAGAACGCTGTCTAGCCATAATGCTCAAATCACATAATTTTTTTTATTTGCTCATTCACAAAACTAAATAAAATTATAATATCCAAGTTTACATTTGATACAAAGTACAATGTCTCACAAATTATAAAACAACTGAATAAATACTCAACTATCTAACTAGTCTCTAGGTTTGGCCTCCGCATATACCCATGTCTCCCCAAGAATCTAATGAAAAAGAGTAACCGCGACTATCTGAAAAATATAGTTTCCAGTCAGGAAGGGAACGTGTGAAACCCATAATTTGTATTTATTAATTAAATAATGTTCTGGTATTATTATTAGCGTTTTCTAAAATTATTATTATTAAATATTACTATTAATTATTTTTGGGTGAAAAAGGATTTTTTTTGAAAATTATAACAACTTAGATTTTTGATTTCGGACCCAGACCCGAGTCCGAGCCCAGACCCAGGCCTGAGCCCATTTCCTTCTTTCTCAATTCTGTTTATTTTGGCTTAATCTTTATATTAAAAAAAAAACATATTTGGTGAGCTGGTCCCGATGGACCAGCACCTACAATCTTCTCTCACACGTTCTATTACTCACCCCCTCATTTCCTTAACTCCCCAAACCCCTCACTTTCCTCCTCTACGGTTACTCCAGCTCACCTCAACACCACATCCCACGTCTCCTTTCACAACTGAACCCACAAAACTCCCTTCTAATACTCTTCTCTCCTCCCACGTTCTCCAACAGAAGCTCTCAACAACTCTCAACAGAGAGTAGTCTCCTTTCCCACACACTAAGTCTCTCATTCAAAATCCCTCTCTCTCTCTCTGTTCTCTCCCCAACCTGGGAGAAGCCACCTAACCTGAGCCCAAACCCCGCCGGCGCTTCCTCGAGCTCCGCGTGAGCTCCTCCTCGCGCCGCCCTCTCCGGCCGGACCCGAGCCCCGCGCTCTTCCCGGCGACCCCGCGCGTCCAGCGCGAGCCCCTCCGCGCGGCACCCCGCGCCGCGTCCGCCCCTCTCCGGCGAGGCGCTGCCAGCCGCCCGCCGACCGCGCCTCCGCGCGTGCTCCCTCTCCCGAGCCCGCGACCCCCTAAGCCGGACTTCCCCGTGGCCGCGCGGTTTCCTCCGCCCGCAGCCAGACCGGCGGCTCCCCGCCCGGTGCCCTAGCTTCCGCGGCCAGCGCCCACCGCGCTCCTCCGCGGCCTCTCCCCGCCGCTGTCCGCGGACTCCCCCGCGGCCGACCCTCTGTTCCGGCGAGGCGTGCCCTAGCGCAGCCGACCGATCTCTCTCCCGTGCGCGCCCCTCTTCTGTGCGTGGTTGAGCCAGATCTGCTCGCGAGCCCTCTCCCGCTGTCCGGGATCTACGACCTGCTGTCGAACTTTGTTTCGGATTATTCCCGAGTTTTTCCCGTGGCTCCCCGCCAACGAAATTTGGTAATTTCTGGATAATCACAGTAGTTCGTCCCTCCCCGTAGAGTCGGTGATGAAAATCGGTCCCCGGATTCCCTTCGGGAAATCCGGTTAGCTGCGTTATATTTTCGATTAGCTACGTTAGCGTATTTTCCTGTATTTTACCTGCTGGTTTGGTGTGAATTGGTTGATTATGGGATTCCCGGACATTTCGGGAAGTTCGGTGGATTGAGAATTACTTTCTGTGGCTTGGGATTATTTTGGTGGATATATTCTGTGGATTATTTTGGGTTGGAAATATTTACAGGTTTTCCGTGGCGCATTTTCCAGTTTTGGGTTTGTCCCGAAATAGAGGAAGTGCTGCCCAAATTTTTACAAAAACTATATTTATGTTGATTTCAAATTTGGCTTTCGAAAATGAATTTTAAACTGATTTTTCGGGCGACGACCGTACCGGTCTGTGGGCCCTGGCGAAATGCAAACGCACCGGTCCGACCGGGCGTTGTGGTATTAGCTGGATTTTGAGGAATGGACCGAGTCTGAGACTCTTAGCTTTCATTTTTAATTATTTTATTTAATATTTAGGCTATTTATTATAGTTATTTAATTACTGCAATTTATTTATTAATTAAATCACTTTCTCTTATTTGATGTAAAAGAAAATTGTACATGGCATAAGCCCACCCTAGGACCATTAGCTGTGCCATTGTATTGTGTAGCATAGTTTTATTTTATTTTTCTGGTTTTACGAGTTTTTCTATTTAAACGATTAAATTGACTAAAAAATATTTTCGTATAAAATTAATTAATATTTTCTCATCTTAAAATTGACAAGTTTGTTAATAATTAAAAAGTCACGTATTTCTCACTAAATAAGAAAATTAGCTTTATATTTATATTTATAAAAAAATACCAAGTTTTAATAATTAATCTGGTATCGACGAAGTTTTCCGAATTCAAAACATAAAATGATCTTTTTCCCTCGTATTAAATCAACGCACAAATAATCGTGTTTTCGCGTTTTGTTAATTAAAAGAATTAAAATTGATTAGGTCAAAAACTAGAGATTGTAACTAGCACATCTAGATATGGGTTGAATATTGTTTCTAAGTCTGGAATCTCAAATGTAGGATTTCGAGGAAGTGTTTGACCTAGTTCCCCGGTACAGACTCTCGATCCAGTCACAATAACAAAGACAAGTACAGTTATGTCTATTTGGTAATTTATCTAGTAATTGTTCTATTGCAATTTTAAACCACATTGCTACACGGAACTCTCTCCTAGAGTATTGATTGTGGAACTCTTTACTAGAGTTCGAATATTGACTCATTGATTAAATCTGATTGACTCGGGATATTGGGGGAGTAGTGTAGCGTCTATGACCAATACCCCTATATTGCATCATTGATTGTGCGAGCTGATTCCTCCTATACACGAGGATAGGCCGGACCGTATCATTAGGATATAATTGAATCATCCCAAGCCGGTCATAGTTCGTTACCTACTCAAATCACATTGTTTTTAATTGTAGAATTGTTGAAAAAATATTGTTAAAGTATTTCAAATTGTTTAACATTGCAAATTTCAAATTATTATTTGAATTATTGGATATTTGTAATTGTACTTTGCTCCCTCCTGACTGGAGACCCAACATTTTAGGTATCGCTGATGATGCTTTGTTCCACGGTATTTTTCCTGAGATTCCAACTAGAGGACGATGATCTCGAGACTGATGAGCTAGATGCCTAGATTTTTCTTCTTCTTTTATAATTCATGATGTTTGTGGAAAACAATGTATTACAGATGTAACTTTCATTTTATTGTAAAAAAGTTTTTTTTTTTTAAACTATTCGAATTATTAAAGTTGTGACAATTAGACTGTGTTGTTTATTTACCTGCATGAGTGATACAGCTTACTGCCGCCGTCTCAACAACGGTGCAGGCTGGGCATGATCCGATTCGACCCAATTATTTGGGATCGGGTCGTGACAGAACGAGTACAAATTATTGAATGCAGTTCCAAGTATATGTTAACTACTATAAGACAATGGTTAGTCATAAAATACATGGCAAGAATATCAAGACAGAAGGAACAAGAAACATGAAGAATACCGGGCAAAAAAAATGTGACAGCATGTAACGAGTAGAACAGGAGAATATAATTATCTATGTGTTTTGAAGTACTCTTTCAAAATGTGATCGGTCTGGGGCAGTTACACCATAAGGTCTTAAGTTAATTATCAAGGTCTACTTTATTTATCAAGGTCTACTGTGCAGAAAATAAAACATGGTCTAAGGTTTGATAACATATCTATTAGTACTTCTTTGTCCCGGCACCATATACAAGAAAGGAAGCATGTCATGTGCAGAAAATATGAGGTGCAATCGTGTGACGAGCGTGTCAAGAATCAAGTATGATATAATTGAACAGTGTGATATAGGAATTAACAATTTTGAAAACAAACAATAAATGTACTCGCTTGGGGTCCTTAGCTGGTGAAACAAACCATCTCGTTGGGTCCAAAATAGTCCGCTTGGCTTGGACCGATATGGAGAAGAATTTTAGAATTCGCAAGAAAATGTGAAATACGATTACTCCCGATTAATAATTTATAATCGAAGAAAAATGCATAAATAATATACATAGTTATTTTAGAAAATTATTTATAATTTTAGAAACTATATTTATATTAGTCAAAATATTTAGATAAACATTTTAGAAAAATCCATCTTAAGGATAAAACCAAATTTTTGTCAAAATATAGTTTTGGTCAAGGCCATATTTAAAGCAGATAAAATAATAGTATAATATTTTTTCACAATTATCCTTTTAGAAATATTAATATTTATATATATATACATAAATGTATGTATATCAAAATATACTATTACTATTAGTAAAATAGAATAAATATCATTAAACCAATATTCTTGCAAAATCTTAATAGATTAACCCAAATCCTATTAAGCCGGTTGGGCCAATATCCTAATATTATATTTTATTACAAGTATAAGTTTAGAAAGTTATTAATTAACTATAATAATAATAATATAAGTAACAACTAATAATAAAATACTAACACAATATATATACCAATAAATACTAATATATAGTATATGTACTCTATTATACATGTACATATGTATACTGATCAAATAAGAGGACCATTTCTCTGCTCTCACATGGTCTCCCACGCCTAACTTACTATATTCATTAAAGCTGATCACCACTCTCATTTAATGAGAGTTTGAGAGAGAGGGAGAGAGAGAAATAAAAGGAGAAGCATCAAGAAGAGGGAGAGAGAACATTGGCGTAGAAGACTCACCTAACTCGGGACAGCCTTGTCCGGCGTGGAGGTCCCGGCGGGGAAAAGGATAGTGGCATATGTTGGTCGAGCGGCTTCGATGTTTGCGCGGCCTCGGCGAAAGAATCTCCAGTGGCTTGCCGATCTCTCAAGTAATCCTGACCGAGGAGTCCACGTCGCTTCCATCCGAGGGTTCAGTGCGCGTTCATGCGACGGAGCTTTGCCAGACACGACTGACACGGAGGAGAAGCTCGACCGGGTACTTCAGATCCGGCGATCGTAGAGGGCGGACGGGGCGCGAAGAGGGAGTAGCGGCCCAGGGTTGGCGGTCGGCGCAGCGAGTTGTCGGCGGTTCGAGCGCGACAGAAGACACGGTCTGGTTCGACGGAGGCATGCCACGGGGTGGAGGTGGTGCTGTCGATAGGGTGGATAGCGGCCATGGGATGGCAGGGGTGACTCCGACGGTGCAAGGGGGTTAGGTATTTGATTTTTTTTTTTCTTCTTTGATATGTCCTGATTGGTCGAAAACAGAGGATGGATGTGTGTTGTGGATGGGATCGTGTTGGTGTGTCAGACACGAACTGTTGCAGCTGTATGGATATAAAGAAAATGGATGTGGACACGGACAACACGGGTCCGGACACACGGCTGACACGATGATTTTTGTGGTTGACACGATGATTTCTGTGGTGAACACAGACACCTGGACACAAAATTTGTGTTGGCTGCTCTGTTGATGCTGGCGACCATCACGGTTATTGTGGTGGTGATGATGCTGATGGTGATGGTGTCTCCAGTGGTAGATGGCCGGAGGGAAGATGTGGGTGGCAGGTGGCATGACGATGTCGAAAAGGGTGGTGACTGGTGGTGGCCAGGATGGTCGACGTTGTCGGGAAGGTGTAGGGGTTTGGCGGTTGACAGGAGTAGGAGAATTGATGGTTGCTTGATTTGGGTGGCTGTAGGAATAAGAATATGAGAGAAAATAAGTGAAGCCTTCTTAAATATATGTAAGGTTCCTAAATAGATAAGAAGTAGGATTTGTAATAGATAGTCTTTCCATCAATTTAAATTAAGTCAAATAGAATTTAAATATGAATTTAATTTAATCAAAACTTATAGGGATTACAAATGATAATTTAAACTAGTACTCCATGTTATCGAATAATTATAAAACAAATTAATTTAATCAAAACTACTTGTAGATAATAATAGTTAATTTTAAATTAATAAAATTATTTTAAAACAAATAAATCCCATCATTTATACGATCACAATAATAATTTTTAAGGAATATTCAACATTATCAATTAATCATAGAATTTGATAGATGATCAACATAATAATTTATAAAATAATATTTAATATTTATCGATTTTATTTAGATCACATATTCAAATCAAATCAATAAAATAATTTACAACATACTTTTTAGTAATCCATAATTCTATTTAAAACAATTTGGCAAATCTTTTTATTATTAAAAATTATCTATATTTTTCTTTTTCCAAAACATTTTCGAAATCAATAAGAAGGTCATCCATCTTTTGAAATTCATAAAAAATTCAAGGATAAATATTTTTATCAAATCGTAATTTAAAAGTAGGTTTGATAACAGAAATAAATGTAAATACTATTCACAAAGTTTTGATGAAAAAATAACTTTAAACAAAAAATAATTCGAGAAGAGGGGCTACAATCTCGTCACAGTTCGGCACTCTTTGTCCTTGTTTGGTTGTGAGGGTGCCGTATTGCCTCGCGGGTAAATTATAGACTATGATTATCGGCCAGATCTTGTACTATTGCTTGGATATTTGTCTCATTCATATATGCTCCCTTGTGGTACTTGCTATTAGGGGCTGACCCAACTGGTTTTGTTTGGCCAGATCTCACAGCAGTGCTTGAGGATCCAGCTTTCTTTTCTGAAGATGATGCATACTAGAAGCATGGTCATCAGAGGACAAGAGTGGGTTTCTTTTTCGCCACTCTGATATTATCATTTGGTACTTGGCGTTTAGCCACCGGCACCTGTTAGTTTTTTTTATATAATTGTAATTAAATCAGACTGCAGTTGACTATGATTATGTACTGTTGACTCTCTGTGCTACCTGGCATCTTGTATGCTAGTTCTTATGGACATTTTGAGGAAGCATCGGGGACGCCTTACTGCTTTATCCCATATGCTCATTAATTGATGATTCTTGCTGAATGATTGAGACTTAGTTCCATGAGACCCTAGGTGACTTGATTGTAGCATGTACCCCTAAGTCTAGTCACAACCGTGATCGCCATATGACGTCTTTGTACCTTATATAAGATAGCTGGCCATGTTCGCCTTCGTATTTCTGTACTGGGGCGTGACAAGATTTTAGTGGTGGCCCATGCAGGTCTGGTTTTCAAACTTGCGGGGTATTTTATTATATTAGTCTCAATCAAAACATGCCCCATTGATCTCTTAACTCGTCTCCCCTGCCACACCTTGATTGTTAATTCGTTTTCATCCTCGTTCCTTCTCGTCCTGTCATTTGATATCATATATTCTTTCCTAGGGGCACCTCATTTTCAGCAGTTGGCAGGGACGACGTGGAAGAGAATACTGTGGAGCAAGGTTCTACAGGACGTCTTCAGGAGGTAGAGCCTTTTTTTTGTCAGATTCGCGTGGAGGTGATGACAAAGCCGGCTGAGTCTTCAACACTTCTAGAGATCATACAAGGGTTACTGGCAATACAGCAACATTAGATAGCAGTCCAGCAACATCAGCAGGCACGACAACATGAGTAGAATGCTTTACTGAATCAGGGTTTACAGACAGCACTGGAAAGGAACGGGAGGACTGATTCGGGTGCGTCGACAAAATTTGTTCGGCTCAACCCGAGGTACTTCGATGGTGCGAAGGATGCCATTACCGCAGATGCTTGGCTTCAGGATATCGAGGCGATCTTAGCGGCGGCCAAGGTTCCAGCAAATGAGCAGGTGGATCAGGTCCAGTTATTGCTTCAGGACCTTGCCCGTGACTGGTGGACATAATTGAAGATTGGCTTGGGGCATCCTATTTCTTGGGATAGCTTCAGGACCAGATTTAAGACCAAGTATTTTGGTATCGTGGCACGGTATGAGCTTCAGCAGAGATTTATCAGTCTAAGCAGGCTGGTAGGACAGTGGACAGGTACGCAACGGTAAGGGAGAGCACACTAGGGACGTGTGCCAGGCAGCGAATGGATTGTGTATGAGATGTGGTAGTCCAGACCACATTATAGCTAATTGCCCGATGATGCATAGGCCATGAGGGCCAGTTCGACAGTTTTCGCATTGCCACTCCAAGGGCAGCACCGATTAGAGGACCAGTACTAGCAGTAAGGCCATTAGCCCAACGTCCATTACCGACGCAGGCTCAGGTTTGAGCAGAGGCAACAGTAGGGCCAGCCGAGGTCGCAACATCATGGTCAGGGAAGACAACAGCAAGGAGCTCAGCGAGGCCAGGGTCAAGATTTCAACTTGACTCTGGAGGGGGCATCGACATCAGGCGACCTAGTTGTAGGTAATTTCTGTTGCATCTTTTCCTACAGTAGAATTATTTGATTAGGGGCTTCACATTTTGTATCTGCACAATTCACGACACGTATTGGATTGGAGTTCTATACATTGCTAGAGAGAATGATATACTCACTGGTAATGGGCTCGTAGGAGTTAGCAGAGTGTGTTTAGCGTATCGATCGTAGTGTGTGGACACTTATTACCCGCAAGGTTGATTGAGTTCTCTATAGGTAAATTAGATATCATCCTAGGCATGGACTGGCTGAGGGACAGTCATGCTATGATAGATTGTCGAGGAGGTAGAGTATTGTTTAGTATTCTGGGCATAGAGGAGTTTGTCTTCGTCCGATCATTAGAGGATTTTTCCAAGGAAGTGATTACATGATCAGTAGCAGAGCAGGAGCAGATTCCAAGAGTGGTCAACAAGTTTCTTGATGTATTTCCTGATGAGCTTCCAGGGATACCACCTATTAGGAATGTGGAGTTCTGCATCGAGTTGATTCCTGGGATGAAGCCTACATCTGACAGTTTACAGAATATCGCAGTCAAAGTTGGACAAGCTGTATCAAAATGTGGAAGAACTGAAGGCAAAAAATTTATCCAGGGTAGTGAATCGCCCGGGGAGCGTCGGTGATTTTAGTGTCCAAGAAGGATAGATCGACACGGATGTGCATTGATTACCGACAATTGAATATAGTGACAGTGAAGAATAAGTACCCGCTACCGAGATTGATGACTTGTTTGATCAGTTGAGTAAGGCCAGCGTCTTTTCTAAGATTGATCTTCGATCGGGGTATCATCAAGTGAGGGTCCGGGAGGAGGACATATCCAAGACGACATTTAGATCATGATATGGGCATTATGAGTTTATAGTAATGCCATTTGGATTAACCAATGCCCCAGCAATGTTTATGGATTGATGAATCGTCGTATCTTCATGCCCTATTTGGACAATTTTGTGGTGGTATTCATAGACATCCTCGTCTATTCCAGTTGTGAAGCAAAACATGAGAAGCATCTTCGGATAGTTTTATAGACCTTGAGGGAGCATCATCTTTATGCCAAGCTTAGTAAGTGCAAGATTTGGTTGGATCGTATTTCATTTCTGGGACACATCATCTCCGGAACAGGAGTATCAGTGGATCAAAAAAAGGTTAAGGCCATGGAGAATTGGCCAGTTCCAAGGACGGTATCAGATGTGCATAATTTTCTGATATTGGCAGGATACTACAGAAGATTATAGTGGACTTTG
>JANAVB010042176.1:0-35698 GCA_029216955.1 Iris pallida
ATTCCCAACATGATTTATTTAATTGTCAGGCTGACTATCGGTTACGGATCCCTCTAAATCCCTGACCCAACCCGATCACTTCCCCAATCATTTATTAGGGTTTCTTGGAGCAACCGGTACGTGTCCCTCCCCAAAATTTAGGGTTTCTTCTTCTTCTTTCTTCGTTTCGATCGGATCGATTATTATTGGCCTTTGAAAATCTCGTAGGTGGAGAAGAAGGAATTGATTTGATGGCGAAGAGTTCGTTCAAGTTGGAGCATCCTCTCGGTTTGTGATCCCTCCCCCCTTCTCCTTTCGTCTCGGCTTGAATATTAGGCCTAGAGAACTTTATTTCTGTGAGAAGTTGTGATTTTGATTTTTTTTTTTTGATTGAAAGATTTCTAATTCGTGTAAAAGATTATCAAATATGCGACGATCTGGGAAAACCCAATTTTGGTCGGGTGTCTTATTGTTTTCCTAAAGACGAGATTCATCTCATCGGTCATTAATCCATGTAAACGATGATTCTAGTACCCATCGATTGATCAAAACCTTATTTTGATCGATTCTTTTGTTCTTCCCATCGAAAGATTTTCAAAAGTTCCTGGGTATGTTCTTGATTCATGTAATTGACGACCTAACATGCATCGGCTGAGCGAAAACCTAATTTTCATTGCTTTTGTGTTTCCCTATTGAACTGTTCGTTGTTGATTCATGTAAAAGATGATATAAGAGCATCAATAGTAAGACTCATCCCAATTTATAGATTTCTAGATTCTGAATGTAGGAACTCATTTTGTAGAGTAGTAAGGTTCAATTGGATTCCCACGATGGTCCCGTCCAAGGCTCAATTTGGAACCACAATTTCTAGATTCTAGATTTCACATTATTTTTGACCACACAAGTTTTTGACCTTTGTCACCATAGGTCATTTTATGTTGCTGGATCATTTTCTACTATCCCATACAGACCAAGCACATTCTAGATTTACTTTTTTTTTATTGTAAATTTGGGCCTCGAGATGCATTTTTTCAGCTCCATCTATTGTGGATGCTCTAAGATGCACCAATTGAGCAAACGTGGTTTTGATTGTTCTTCTACCGTTGCCTAATCAAAATGTTGAAGATATGTGCTTCCCTCTTCTACTCTTGATTTTATTGAAAATATGTTTTTGGTTGGTTTATTGTTGCAAAATCCTATGATCTGTTCTTAATTCATCAGATAAGAAGCTGGAAAAAAAGAGTAATTCTGGTTGTGTCTTTCATTGTTGCCCTATGAAAAGCAAAGATGATCTAAGATCCATCGATTGTTCAAACCTAATACCTATATATTTGTGCATCCTATTTGCTCTTCTTGATTGGTTTGTGAAATTTTCTCTGATCTGTTATTGTTTCATGTAAACAATGGTCTAAGATGCATTGATTGAGCTAAACCTCGATTGCTTCTTTTTCTGTTGCCCTATCTATATGTTGAACATCTGCATCTCTTTAGCTAATAAGTCTTGATAACACATTTGACAACAAGTCTTGATCAACATTGGTGAATATGAGCGAAGTGAATTTTCCATGGAAATGATTCGTCAAGTTCTAAGAGCAGTTAGTTCTACCGTGGACTTCAACCATTACTGAAGGGATCAATTATGTGAAGTAGAAAATGCTGTAATTTTTTGCGAGTCAATCATATAAGTTTCTTGCAAGGTGACAGCCCTAACAATATAAGCTAGGAAGCATCTGGAATCCAAAAATAATAGAATCATTGTTGTGTCCATGTCGCATTGTGTCGGACAAGTATCTGACACACCACAAGCGACAAATATCAAAGACACTACAAGATAGGCTAAGACATACCAAAGTCATTGCCATGTCATTGTCCTCGTGTAAGAATCATGTCGTGCCCTAGTCTTGTTCGTGCAAACATAATTAATGGGAAAATGCCTCTAATGATAGTCGATATCCATCATAATAGTTCATATCTGAAAGTTTAATATGTTTCATCATTCATGTTGTTAACTTTACCTATTCATGATAGTTTTTTTTTAAAATTAGCTTTATCCTTTTCAGAAAGAAGGCAGGCTGAAGCTTCTCGTATTAGGGAGAAATATCCTGATAGAATTCCTGTAACTTTCTATTTACTTTTGGTGTATATTATATTCAAAACATATATTTTGCTTATTTTTATTTGTTATTATTTTCTGTGTAGGTAATTGTGGAGAAGGCTGAGAGGAGTGATGTACCAGACATTGACAAGAAGAAGTTAGTCCTTAAAGTGTCTTCTTGAATTATATAAATTTCATTCTGTTCACACGTATATAATTGTGAGTTCTTTTATGATTATTAATTAATCCATAAATTAATATTCAAAGAAATAAACTTAAATGAATTTTTAGTTCCCTGAAGACTGTAGCCTTCATGTAAGATGTTTACTCGTGCTTTATTTGGATCCCTATTATCAAAAAAAAAAAAATACGAGGAAACTTCTGTAGCAAGGGCATATAATGTATTATCAAAGAAAAGGGAAAATTTATGTACGGTTTTGGAGCTCAAGTAACTTTTGGTGATCCGACATTGCCTATAGGCTATGGATGCTCATAAGTTGAATGCCTTAAGCAGTTGATCTTATTAGGTTGCGTAGACACGAACACATATTTGGATGCTGACACGATATGGATGTTAGAATATGACATTTTTGAAGGAAAAAAATACAATATATGTACGATAAGGATATGGAAACGTTTATAATCTATATAGACACATGAAAACATATATATATATATATATATATATATATATATATATATATGTATATATCTTACTAGTATCTATACTTATGTATGCTTAGGTTAGTAACTAGATTAAAAGAAGTTTTGTAAATTATATTATACAAAGAAATGCTACTTAATGTTTCTCATATATCAAATATCTAGTGTAAGATCACAATGCAAATTTGCTTCCGACCTTATTCGTGGGTATGACTAGACATGTTAGTCATGTCGTTCATTATAGTGTCTTTGTGGTGTTTTGTCGTATACGTGTGGATATGAATATAGGTAAGGTCATTTGGAAGAGTTATCCAACACAGCATCTTGACGAAAGGATCAACCTTTGGTCTCCATTATTGGTTAGTTTCTGTTGAATATCTGCTATAGATAGATACGGCCCTTTGGAGGAGTTTTGCAGGATCTTGACAAAAGAATCAATCTTTGGTCTCCATTATTGGTTAGTATCTCTTGAATATTGTTGTGGTGGAGAAATGATTTGGTTTACTCATGGATATGAGATAGAAGGGAATATGGGTTATGACTTGAAGGATAATAGGTAGGATTGGCTAACACGAAAACAGTCTCAGAAAATTAACCTTAGATAGGTTTCCGGTCCCATTTTTGAGTCGACCGTCATAAATGATACATGGAATATCTTATTATTTGGTTTGGATCCTTAAGCATAAAGCATATGTACATAGATTGAACAAGGAGGTCAATTTTTTAGGATCTAAATCTGACCTAATCAGATATTGGATCTAATTTCTGGATCCAAATTCAAGTTGGTCCAACTTCAAGTTGGGTTTTGGTAGGGGTGAGCAACGGTTCGGTTCGGTTCAAACCGAACCGAAAATGTAAAAACCGACTGAACCGAAAACTGAAATTACAAAACCCAAAACCGAACCGAATTCTTAAAAACCGAAAAAAAACCGAACCGAAATTAAACTTGTTCGGTTCGGTTTAATGGGCTTAGTTTCATGGGCCCAAATGGGCCGGACCTTCATTAAATATTATGTTTTATCAAAAAAATCAAAAACAAAATTTTACAAAAAAAATTTAATTAACAAAAGCCTGCAGTGCAGACCCAGATAACAATATAACACAAGAGTTAGATGGAGAATATGGTTTATACAATCAAATAAATACAACTATAATATTTTTTTTATACACAAGTAGCAGCTTACACACTTCAATGAGATTGACATTCCAATCTACAGAATTACAAGAATTTTTTTGGAAGCTCTTAATGTGCACTCTAGTAGAGGACGTGGCCATCTCCAAATTCACAGATGTAAAGCAATTTCTTATCTCCACATTCCAGTTCAGTGAAGGTCAACAACATACAAGATAAATTATTTAATAAAAATGAAATACAAAATAAATATCAAAATTAAAAGAAACTTTGGGGCTAATTTCTAACCTCGGGCTAATTGAGAGAGGTTGGGATTCTAGATCTGGAGATTAGGGTTCTAGATCTGGAGATTAGGCTCGAAAGAGAGGGCGTCGCATAAATTAGAGGAATGGAGACTCCGGAGATGAGAGATTAGGAGAAATCTCGACCTCTGGTCCTGGATCTCCTAGATCCCTACTGAATGGACTCAGTGGAGACTCAAAAAAGGAAGAGCCGCAAAAATGAATTGAGGAGGAGAGGTGAGAGAGTGTTAGGGTTAGGTTTTGAGTTATATATGGAGGGAGGGGTAAACTAGTAATTACATAATTCGGTTTTCGGTTCGGGTCGAAAATCGAATCCCAAACCCGCATCCGAACCGAAAAATCGAATTCTGTCATTTTTAAACGATATCCGACCCGTTATTGTTGAAACCGACCCGAATTGTATATTACTGTCGGTTCGGGTCGGTTTTTGGGTCATAACCCGTTATTTTCTCACCCTAGTTTTTGGGCACCAATTCCAGTCAACTAATAAGCTATTGGCTCTAACTTTTTGGATCCAAATTCTTAAAGTTGGTTCGATTTTGAATTGGGTTTTTGGGCACCAATTCCAACGGCGAGCATATAGAGTGCCAAGGAGGCTAGTGCGGGGGCTGTTGAAGATAACCTATAATGTGGTTTTTGGTCAATATTAACATATGTAATTATTGTATTTTGTGTCTTTAGGGAAGTTGCTATAGAAGCTGGCACCCAATTGAAGGATTGAATTTCCTGTCCGAGTTATTACCACTGTTCTAAAAGGCGGCGCCCAGGTGCTAGGCGCCCGGTGTCCGTCCGATATCCGCCTAGGTGCCCTAGCCCCCCCTGTTTATGGACTTTCTCTGCAATTTCAGTAGGTATTTTTTATATATTATTTTTGAACCACCTTGATCTAGGCGGCCGCCGTCTAGGTGTGCTAGGCGCACCCACCACCTAGCGCCTAGCGCTTTTCACAACCTTAATTATTACTGGATTCTATGAAGTATGAACTGAATTTGGGATTGTTAAGCAACTAATTAACTTCTATCTCAGCATGTGACGGTGTGATGATGTTTGGGATAGAATTTGCATGCCACATTTGCCTCAGCGGACCGAGTGTTAGAGTAGGTTGATCGCATGATTTTTTTCCCTTTCGAGATCGTTTCCTATTAAAATTTTACCACTGTCTTGCCACAAGTCCTTTCAGTTGCATTTGAACTTTGTCTACTTTACTTTTGATTTTAATTCTAGGTGATGTGCTTTTTCATATGGCGCGCCACCGTGATGTGATTTTAATTCTATTGAAGACGCCATTTAACTTTTTTAATGGGCTTATGCAGGTATCTGGTTCCTGCTGATCTCACAGTGGGGCAGTTTGTTTATGTTGTTCGGAAGAGGATCAAGCTTAGTGCTGAAAAGGCCATCTTCATCTTTGAAGAACACACTGCCACCTACAGGTTTGTCTATATATGCAGGCAGCCGCTAGAGTTTTTTTTTTTTTCGTGTTTTATTTGGTTTCTTAGTTTCAGCCAACTAATTTTGTATTTTGCCTTTGCTGCAGCTGCAATGATGTCAGCTATTTATGAGGAGAACAAAGACGAGGATGGCTTCCTTTACATGACTTACAGTGGCGAGAACACATTTGGGTCCTTCTGAGGCCAAGGGAACATGAAACCTCTATTGTATGAGACTGGGAAAAATTGTATATACCCAGCAGCTTTCCATCCTCTTTTAGTCTCTCATTTAGTCTTCACTATGTAAGAGCTTCCTATAATACAGGATACTTACTCTCTGCTCTCCTCGGCAGCTTGTATGTGTATAGGAGTTTATTTGATCTTAAATGTGACTCTGACAAGAGTTCAAACTTGTACTTGCAATCGGTATTGTGGTTCTGGCTTATTGATTGCCAAAATGTGTCGGTTAATTCACTAGCTGGAAGAAAGAGTTACTGCTACTAGTCGACCATCTAGTGGTTTGGATCAAATTATTAACTTATAAATATTTGTCAGAGAACCAATAAATTACTTTGACAGTTGAATTCAACAGCTTGTATGTGTATGGAGGTATATTTGATGTTAAAATGTGTCTCTGTTTGGTTACTTTGGATGGACAACAGTTCAAACTTGGTACTTAGCAATCGGTAGTGTCGTTCTGGCTTATTAATTGCCAAAATGTGCATGTTTATCCTTTTAAAGAAACTAAAGCGGTTGAATGTTTTATATTTATATGTTTGGATTTGCTAGTTTGAAGAAAAAGAGTTACTGAGAACAAATAAATTACTCCAATTGCTCTGTTCAAAATTGCTATCATGCTCTCTGAACTGTGTTGCTTATGTCTGTAAGCCACAATAATTTGATGTATATTTGATTTTTCAGTGCGTATAACTCCCTCCTTGCCTAGGTTTTTCTATGGGGCGTGATAAAATTTTATTAGTAAGTTGCAGTTTACACTGAAATTATTGCCGTGTTTTAGCATTCTATATGTTGTAAACTTTCGCGCATCCTTAAATTGATGAAATTTCACCCTTTTCACCTGTGTTTCTTCAATTATGACTTTTTATAACAGATGTCATGAACCAAAATTTGTAAAACTAAATTCTTGTTCTAAATACCCCCTTCATTGTCAGTAGAGAATTCAGAACAGTATACACATCATAAGTTGAAACCCCACACTTTACACTTGTGAGCGGTTTATTTGGTTTCAACCGAAATAGTCAAACCGAACTTCTAAAAATTCAAAATCAAATCCAAAATTAGCCATACATACTAAAACCGATGATATATTCGCTTTGTTCACTTAGGCTGTGTTTGATTGGGCTTTTTTTTTTTTTCTTTCCATGGAAAATATTTTTATCACAAATTTTCCACCAATTGTAGTGTTCGATAGCTTATCTTTTTCATGGAATTAATTTCCAAAAAACTATCATTTTTCATATTTTCTTCTAAAATGGTGGAAAATAAAACTTGCCCAACCCATAGGAAAATATTATTTTCCATGGAAAATAATTCGTGGAAAATAATGACAATCAAACACCCAAATTAAGTTCTACATGGAAATTTTTTAGAATTCCATTGATTTTTTTTTCCTAGAAAAATAATTCCTTGGAATTAATTTCTTTTCCACATATTTTCCACCTTGCAATCAAACACACCCTTAGATTATTTTTATTGTTTAATGGATCGGATCCAAAGTTAGATTTGTTGTTAAATTAATTAAAAATAATAATTTTTATATGTACGTTCGTTCTATTTCAAAGTTGGACCCAAAGTTAGACTACTTGTTAATTGTCAAAATTGAATTCTAAAACACAATATTGTTATTTTCAAAATATACACATTTTTTATTATAAAATATTTAAAATTATATAATTGCTCAGGTCTTGTCCGGTTTTCGATTTTTGACCGAAACCCAAAATTCAACAAAGAATTCTAATATTTTTAGAACCAAACCGAACGTCGGTTCTCGAATAATGTTCACGATACTCATATTTGCAATCTGATTTCCTGTTTGAAACACCACTCCAATCTTTACAGAGAACTCAGAACCCAAAACAATTCAGAACAGTGGGACTACACACTTACAATAGAACACATCAAAAACCAAGAGGTGAGTCAGCAAGATGCATAATTTGAAATCTCACGCCACCACGTGCAGCTATGCTCGTACTTGATATTCATGCATGTTGATATGAATATGATGATGATGTATATAATTGAAAAAAAACCAACTTTCAATTTTGAAACGACTGCTATTAATTCAATATCATTAGCTGCTAGCTTTTATTAGCTATTAATGACAATCAATTTCTATTTTAATTCTTTGAGGGTAAGGGTTCCTATAATTTTGTAATTTTGTAATTTTGTAATTTTATAATTTTGTAATTTTTGATTTTAAATTTTTTAGTTTTTAAATTTTTAAATTTTTAAATTTTTAAAATTTTAAATTTTAAATTATATAATTATATAATTATATAATTATATAATTATATAATTTTTTGTTTTTAATTTTTTGAATTATTTATTAATTTATTATATTTCTATTTTTTTTTGTCTTTAATGTTTTATTTTTGAAGTTTTTATTTTGAGAAAATTTGAGTGGCACCCCACTTGGTTTACCCTTATTTAAGGTGCACCCCACCACTTTACATAAATATATAACACCCCCCACTTCACACGGAATCTGTCCAAGACTAACAGTTGACCGCTTTAAGGTGTAATTTGTGACCAAAATGACCATCACGTGTTCAGAGCAGTTCGGATGAGTAAAACATACTTTTGAAATACCTAAAGTACCCTTTCTTCTTCCCTACAATAGGAAATTCCATTCTCTCTCTTCTCTTTTTATGTCAGCTTTGACCTAACCCCTAGTCTCTCTCTCCTTTTAAATCCGAAACTTTCTCTGAGCTCCATGGCTGACTCTGCAAGCCAGGTAATGTAAAATTGACTTGATTTTTTCTTTAATATATGAAAGCCTTTGCTTTTGTGGTTTGTCTGTCTCAATTCGTGACATTTCTTTTTTTGATTAGAACAAATGTCAAATATGCTCGCTGAACACCCATCTTGCAGACGAATGTTCTTTTTTGAGCTCACCATGCAAGAGCGAAGGTTGCAAGGGGATTAGGTACCTTTCGAAGTCCAGTACTAAAGCAAATCCCGGTAGAAATTTTTTGAAGTGCCCCCTCTGCTCAGATTTTCAATGACTGGATGTTGCTCTTTTGTGTTTAAGCTCTAGAATTTCATCTTCAATAACTCAAAGGGAAGGTTGTTTCACATGTGATGACTTAGGTCATTGGAAGAAAAATTGTCCTTGGATGGAAACCATTTGCCCTAATCCAAATTGTGGAGGAAGGAGAGTCATCTTAATGTCAAAGAGGAGTCACAACAAGGAAAGAAGATTCTTGCAATGCCTGAAGTGCAACAATGCATTCCAATGGTTGAACGAGGCTACAGCAAGTGACAGTAACTCTGAATCCTGTTCAAATTGTATTGAACACAACTTTAGAAGAGTTTTATAGAAAATTTGGAAAAAAATGTTGCTATGCAAAGTTGAAATCTGAAATCTTGTATTTGATCCACTCTATGAATGTAACAATGTTTTGAACAAAACATATCATTATTTTGCCCGTGCCTGTGCTGTCTTAAAGACATGAAGTTTTCAACATATAATGCAGATTACATTGTACAAAAAATCAATACAAGTTGCAGATTACTACAGATTACATTACGATACATTAGATTAATGCATATTACATTGTACAAAAGATCAATACAAGCTGCATATTACTGCTTCTGCTTGCTATTGCTGCTGCTATTGGCTCTCGAAGGTGGTCTAAAAACTGAATATGTTGAGCCCCTTGGTGGTAGACATGCTACAATATCGTTAGCCCTACCAGGTATATTGGCCAAATGTTGTTGTATCAATTCTCCCACTGAAGCTCTTGAAGGCGTAGGTGGTGTTACATTTGAAGGCATATGTGGTGTTGCATTTGAATCACAATCATCACCTGATTGTTGTGGTGCCTTCCTCCTACCCTTTGAAACCTTTGACCTCTTGTAAACATGGTTGGTACTCCTTGGAACTTTTCTTTTGCTTCTTTGGGTGATCTTGGTGGCTTTGGTGCCCTTGGAGTTTTCTGGTTCCCTCCAATTGGTCCTCCCTGGCATCCTTTAGCATTATGATCAGCTGGTAACTTGCACCTCCAACAAATCCTTTGCTTCTTGGTAGGTCTTGGTGTCTCATCTGCCTCCTTCCTTCCAACACCCTTTGGTCTTCCAGGTAGCCTATGTCTATCAGGTCGACCAACCTCATATGGTGGCTGCAACATACAGAATAGTGAAACACACAGGGAACCAAAGACAAGATAGAGGCAATGGAACAACACATGCTATAGAAAATACAGAATTTAATAAACTTACTTGATCCCATAGGCTTTGTTGAGGCAATGGAACAACCTTTCCAGCATAAGCCTTCTTGTAGGTATTGGCATGATAGTAGTGACATGTGAACCTATATGAAGACAAATAAATATTAGTCTTGACCACTACTAGAATGTGTAAGTTGTATGAGTGAAAAATGATACTTACATTGTCCATATAGGTCTACTAGGAAGCAAAGCAGCAACAACATGCACACAGGGGATCCCAGTTAAATCCCATATACAACAGTCACACTTTTGTTCATTAATATCAACAGTCCATCTGTTCTCAATGGAGAACACACTACTGACACAAAACAGCCTATCATCAACACCATTAGCCTGATACTTGTTGACTTGCTTTGACCTCTACTCAATGATCTTCTTAGTCCTTGGAGTCAATTCTTCCTCACCCCATGCTTTAGAAGTAATCTTCCTTTCATAAGTCAATTGCATGACCATCATATGAAACATCTCCACAATCATAGTGATGGGTTTACCTCTGATTTCTCCTATCCAATTCTTAAAGCTCTCAGAAAAATTATTGGTAATGTGCTCACACTTGGTTGTTTTGTCAAAGTATGCTCTATACCATATGCTCATGTGCACCGTCATCATATACTGAAGACCCTCTGAACATTGTTGAGCAATTGCTTCAATCCACTTAGCATTATCTACCTGTCTATAGGCTCTAGCTGCACCCCATGTAAGATGCTTCATCTGTAGGCTACCATTGATATGGGACTTGAAGTTTTTGTAAAAATGTTTAAAGCAAAACCTGTGGGGATGCCCATAGAATTCCTTCTCAATAGCACTCCCTAGACCTTTCTGCCTATCAGATATGAAAGAAATCTCTCCTGGATGTTGCAGCAGCTTGTGTTTGATCATACTAAGAAAATGGACCCATGTAGCTTCACTTTCAGATGTGCATAGGTAAATGGCAAGTGGGAACAACCCATTGTTGCCATCTAAAGCTGTTGCAGACAAGCATACCCCCCATACTTTTCTTTCAAATGACACACATCTAAACTAACTAAGGGTCTACAACCATTTATGAATCCAGTAAAGCTTGCATTGTACCGTATGCATAAATACCCAAACTCTGTTGTCCCAGGTACATTCCCACAAAAAGCTACACTCCCAGAATTGGTTCTCAAAACCCGCTTTGTAATTTCTGGAGTTTTTCTATAACTCTCATCATAACCACCAAACAACATCTCCTTCACTCTGAATAATGCCTTGTGTGCATTCAAATATGAGACCTTGACTGTAAACTTGGCCCACATCTGCTTCTGAATATCCTTTGCCTTCCATGAACTGTGGTGTGCCTTAATGTCTTCTTCCAACACTTCAGAGATGAATATGCTATTAGCCATTTTGTTCTGCAGCTTTGAGGTGTGTTTGCAAGTGTGTTCTTCATTAAGTTGTCTAAGTGTGCAAGTAGTCTTATCTGGTGAGATCCTGACCCTGCACATCCATGGACAAGTCTCTTTTTGACACACACCCCATATCCTTTTCCCATCATTCTTAACATATTTTATTTCAAACCTCTTCTTTATAGCATATGACCTTAAATACCTTCTGCACTCACTGGGATTCATCCATTGCTGCCCTAGGGAGAGATCATTCACCTCAGAAACTCTGTATTCCTCCTCACCCATCTCACCATCAGTGTACAAGTCATCAAGTTCAGCCCCAGCTTGTTCAGAATCAGTTGAGTCACAGCTATGGTATTCTTCATCATCATCAAGTTCATCAATTGCGACTGTTCTTCTTCTCTGGATCTTTTCCCTCTGGAACTCAGTTTCTTCCCCCCATTCTTCCACATCTGCTTCTGGAATGTAAACATTTTTTGACATTATTTCATCATCACTACTCGATGGTACATACTCCTCTTCATCATCTGTTTCTTCTTCTTCAACCTCTACTCCTTCCTCACCCTTTCTGTCTACTCCTTCCTTACCCTGTCTGTTTACTCCTTCCTCACCTTGTGTGCCAAAGTCTTCCTCACCCAGGGTTCATCTCCATAAAGTTGGGTCGCAGCCTGTGTGTCATATTCTTTCTCACCCTCTATCTGTGTAGGAGCTCCTTGGTCAGACCCTCCAGCAACTTCATCTAATCCACCAGTGAAGACCCTTGATGGAATTTGATCCAACTACTCCTCAGAAAGGTCCACATCACTGTCATAGGTAGTGGATCCAACTGCTCCTCATGAAGACCCTTGACATGTTTTCTAATTGGTTTGTGGGCTAGTTTCTTAATCCTCCCAATTTTTCTAGGTGTTAGTGACTCAGTAGGTTGTTGCTCTTGACTTGCAGGGTTGCCAAATTCTTGTAAGAAGATGTGTATCTCTCCTTTCTTGTCAGAAAGTTGTTTACTAAACATGTCCAACAACCCAGCATCAGTTAGGAGCTCCACTGTTTCCCCATTCTTTAAGTCATCAATCCAGTAGTACTAATAAACTGCCTCCAAATGGTTACTTTGAACTGTATAAGGTAAATCCAACAGACTTATAAAGTCTGGGTCCACTTCAACAATAACTGAACTACCATTAAAATGGACCCTAAGCATGTACTTCCTGTACAACATTACAAATACCCTTAAAATAGCCTACAATAGCATACAATGGCAACTGAACTACCTTTAAAATATCCTACAATAGCATACAATAACATACAATACAAATACACATAATAATAGCATATAATAGCAACTGAATGAACCATAATTTCACATATAACAATACAAATACACATATAATAACATATATAGCATACAAATACACATATACTAGCCCAGTATGAATTCAATTTAGAGCACAATATTTGAACCCTAATTTCATGCCAATAGATATGCCCATAGTCTTATAATCAACCCTAATTTCATACCACTATCTGAACCCTAATTTCAGAACAAAGCTCGTGCCCTAATTTCATATATTGAACCTAATTTCAATTATCTGAACCAAAAAATTCCAGTGTACAAATTTAGGAAAAACCCTATAAATTAAACCTAAAAACGATTAAATTCATACATTAAAGGAAACACAAATAATTCCAGTGTACAATTTTAGGAAAAACCCTAAAAACGAAACCTAAAAACGATTACTTTCGTACATTAAGGAAAACTAAAAAGTTCCAGTGTACAATTTTTGGGAAAACCCTAAAAACGAAACATAAAAACGAATAATTTCATACATTATAGGGAAAACAAATAATTTCATACATGGGTGTTTGGTTCGCCATGGAATCTCGAGGATGCTTTGACTTACATAAATCTGAATGAAAGGGAAAAGATCGATAGTTGAGCGTGGATCAAAAATTCATATGCAAAAGAGAGAGAAGAGAAAGGAGAGAGAGGGCGGTTTCATACCTGGGTGTTTGCTAGGTCGTCGGAGTACGGTGACGCTGAAAATTTCGACGAGAAAGAAGACGGAGTGGAAGAAAGAGGGGGATTTCGAATTCTGTTGGGAAGAGAGGGTTGTTTAGAGAATAGAGGGTAGTTTAGGGTTTTCCAACTTTAAGTTAACTGCTCTGAACACGTGAGGGTCATTTTGGTCACAATTACACCTTAAAGCGGTCAACTGTTAGTCTTGGACGGATTCCATCTGAAGTGGGGGGTGTTATACATTTATGTAAAGTGGTGGGATGCACCTTAAATAAGGGTAAACCAAGTGGGGTGCCACTCAAATTCTCTCTTTTAATTTTTATGTTTTACGTTTTATGTTTTATGTTTTATTTTTAGTTTTTAATTTTTAATTTTTTTAGTTTTTAATTTTTTAGTTTTTAATTTTTTAATTTTTAGTTTCATGTCATATTAGGATTTTTGATGGATGCAAATAATGTTCAAGGTTGCCTTAGTTTCAGTTCTTAGGTCAGAATCACAGTTTTTTAGCCGACTTCGAGACCCTCCTCATCAGTTTTGTTGTGAAATTTGGATGTTTGATGCTTGATTTTGGAGTCTAATTATGGCTTGTCACTGTTTCAAAATTCTGTGTCAGGGCGATTTTGAGGAGTTGATTCCTTCTTCTGTTATCTAATCTTGAAATCGGACTTATACCGTCTTTTCAGTTACTGTGAGAATTCTGTTTCGTGAAGTCAACTTCAAGCTTGTTTCCTCGGGCAATCCACTCATTTGGCTGGTAAACCAATTTTTCCTAATCAAACTTGGTTTATAGCTCTGTCTGGTTATGGAATTTTGAACCATTTAATTGTTCAATGGATCTAGTAAATCGAAGCTCAAAGATTGAATCTCGTAAGGTTTCTTCTGAATTCTGATTTATGGCAGCAACTTTGACTGCAATTTTATCGTCGTTCCAACCGTTGGATCGTTTTGGAACTTTCTCTTACCATTTAGTGGATCTCTTCTTGTGATATAACCGATACCTATGGTGGTGATCAGAGAGTTCATATCCGCAATTTATGCTCAAGTGAGTAAATTTGGTCCTGCAGTTCTGCCCGCGTTTTGTATATATTGCAAAAATTGTCCCAATTCCAGGCTCATAGATATTTCTTCAACTGCTTAGTACAATCACAGTAGACTACTACTACTGCCATTCTCTAGACACTAGAGGTAGGAGGTTATCAAGGGTGAGCCACATTATGAGAAATTTGAAGTCCCCGGACACCATAGGAGCAGTGGTATGCTTAATGAGGAGTGGACTCGGTTCATGTTAGGAACCATAGGTTCGGACATTTATAGCAAAAAGTTTCGTGTCTCCATAAAGATTTCATCTAATGTAGCCCAGGTGCTTGGCGTTTATGAAGTCCATTAAATAAAGTATGTGACAAAACCACTAAAGTTTATCTCATGAAGATCTGAATTTCGAATGAAGTCTTTGAACTTTGACACTGTAGGCCACTATATCTCTCTCCCTATGTTTCTTTTCCTTTGGACAAGTGACTACATTAAGGCCTCGTTTGGTTCACGGAAAGGAAATGCATTCCTTTGTATTTTCCATGGGAATGGAAAAGTAGGATTCCTGTCACATTTCCTTTCCGTTGTTTGGTTGGTGCAGGAAAGGAAAGCAAAAATATAGCAATGTTCCAATAATATCCTTACATATAAAATAAAAATAACATTAATGGTAAAATAAGCAATAACACATGGTTACTTTTGTCATAACTTTTGTAATAAATGTTGGGAAAGGAGGAGGAAAAATCAATCCCATGGGTCATGAGTGGAACCATATTCCCTCCAATTTTCCCCTTTATGAGGAAATTGATTCCCAAGTTTGTGGTTACCAAACAAAGGAAAGGAACAACTTTCCTTTCCTACTTCCTTGAATCCGTGAACCAAATGAGGCCTAAAGTCATCCCCGCTTACTAATTTTCTGTTGAATTTGAAGAACCTCTCACTGGAGAGTTCTTCTTTGCGTAAGGAAATATTTTGCATAAACAAAAGTATCTCCAATTGATGTAGAGGAATCAATGATATTAAATTTGGGTATGGACTCTATAGAGATGGTGATAGTAATCTTCGTGAACAAATCATATATGAGTGTTAGTGGGACTGTCGTGAGCAGAATTATCAAAGTGAAGGGTACTTCCAACTTCAGTTAATCCCACCTGGACCAGAACTTGAACCATAACCAACCATCAAAACCCGATTTGAATCTGACCCAACACGAACCCGACTAGACCTGAACCCCACCCATCCAAGTCTAGAACCAAATTCGATGTAAGCCTCAAGGTGTGTATTGGGCCTGGCGGCCCTGAACCGGCCCGGAAACCGACCCTGAACCGATCCCGTCAAAACTGCTCTGGGTTGGCCTGGACCTGGTCAACGGGCCAGCCTGGCCTAGCCCACATTGGATCCGGGTTCGGGCTAGGTCCAGGATTAGGACCCGGTAGCCCGACCCGGCTCGGCACGTACTCCCAATTGGGTCCGGGCTGGGTTAAATGGTTTCAGGCCCGCGGCCCAGCCCTGCCCGGTATCTATTTTGACACAAATTCAAATTAATACAGAAGTAGAGGGGTCATGGACCCTAGATCTCTTGGATCAATTCTTACAACCGTTCTACTAACCAATAATTCCAATTTAATTTGTGTTAAAAGTAAAAAAACACACATATATATAAAAAGCACTTGACCATATACATGTTTCATACCATTTTCATTGATGTCAACTATTTTACCATATCATGACAAAATTTTTCTTGTTTTGATTGCAGCGAAAAAAATGGCAAGATTGGATGATCTACCAACAGAGATTTTGGTTAAAATCATTGCCTTGATGTCAATCTGGCACGCTGTCCTCAGCAGCATGATTTGTCGCTCTTTTCGTCGTATTTGGACACTATTTTCGCAGTTGAGGTTTATTGAAATGGATAACTCACCTATTACTGCTTCAATTATCAACACTGCTTGTGTAGTCGCAATCCCGTGCTCATATGCAAAAGTGTTTGTGGGGCTAAGAATTGTTGTGGCAAGCATTATGAAAGGTTGTTTTATCTCAGATTGTAACATCCCGTTTTCAAAAATTGAAACATCTTTACATGAATATAAACTTCTCGGAGTTTAAGCAAGTTTCTGTAACATAAATTTTCATATAGTTTAAAACTCGGCAATAATATTTTATTTTAATTTGATGTTTAGTTTAGCTCCAATATCTTAATTTCTAACCACAAATTCATCCTCTATAAAATTAAATTAAATATTATGGAAATGATAAATTAGTCAATTGTAGCGAGTTAGACTATTTTTTTCTACTTAATAAATTTCTACCATATTTAATAATCTTTATCGAGTTAGAATATCAATAAGAAACATATTTTACTTATTGAACGCTTATTGAATGATCTTTATCATGTATATTGAAAAGTTCACCTAAAATATATGATAATAAGATATGTTAGAATATCAATAAAAAAACATATGGTGGAATCTCAATAAGAAACATATATTCAAAAATATATTTGATTTATCTTTTTTAATATAGTTGAATTTAACTGAACAAATGTGGGATAAAATAAATAAAATAATTATGGACGCGATATAAGATGACGCCATATCCTATAATCATGTGCCAAGTGTCTTGGCGTGTCCTTTTTTTTTTTAAAATCACATGACTTTAAACACTATGCGAGAAGCCGAAATTAGAAAAAAAAAACAACATTTGGACCTTTTCAACACAATTAAGATTATTAACGTTGTTGGTATTTTCCTGGATGCATCTAGAGTACACTTTTTTAATTTTTTTTTACAAGCATAGGGGTTAGAGATATTGATGGTGAGCCAGAGCACTACAAAACCGAAAATGAATTAATGTGAGTCGACTAGTCATTAAAGGTCTCAATAAGTTTAATCGTGCAAAGAAGTTTAATCAGGAAAAGATAGTATACATTCTATAAAAAAAGTTATTTATTTTTAATCCGAATTTGCAATTTTCAACTTGTCTATTAATCTTGATCACTAATCAATAACTTATAGATCATTTGATTTATAACATATTTATTATCTTTTGCTGTACTTTGTACTATGTGTGGATGCTTTAGTCTCGGATAATTTGGGGAGTATTTTTTTTCTGATAAATAATTTTTTTGTTTGAATTTATGGGCAGGTAAGGTTCAGTTACTTAAGAAATTGTTTTTTCCTTAATTTGACAAAGAAAACATGGGATGACTTTGAATCCCACATTTTGCTCTTACTTACTTTACTTAGTTACTTAACTGTGCTCTACTGCCAGCAACATATAATTTATATAATTTAATTGCAGAATAGTTATTTGTTAATTTGAATGCATAAATTTTCATTACATAATTATAAACTTGTTGTTGGGATGATTTGAATCATAATTAAATTGTTAGTTCAATTACACCTAACCAAATTGAGTATGGGTCACATAGGGTATAACTAAGTTTAAGTGACATGTCCATATTTATTATTTTTTGCTGAACTTTGGACTGTGTATGGATGCTTTAGTCTCGGATTATTTTTTGGGGAGAATTTTTATTTTTTTTGTTGATAAAATACCTTTTGTGTTTGAATTATGGGCAGGTAAGGTTCAGCTACTGCTACAAAGTCAAAATGGCCATGAGTACTTCCAACCACGCATATACTTCCATCTGGGGATCACCTGTAGCCAGTGGCATAGTGTAGAGTGACTGAATAAATTCATAGGATATCAGAGAAGCAGTAAGCTTAGCGAACCAACAGCGCGATGCCTGTTTCAATCCATATAGAGACTTACGCAGGCGACACACTTTGTTGGGTTCACTATGCAAAAAACCTAGCGGCAACTTCATATACACTTCTTCTGTCAGATCTCCATGAAGAAAAGCATTGTGCACATCCATCTGGTGCAAAGTCCAGCCTCTCACAGCTGCAACAGCCAAGAACGTCCGAACTGTAGGCATCTTAGCTACTGGGGCAAATGACTCTGAATAATCGATTCCCTCAACCTGATGATTACCGAACACAACCAGCCGTGCCTTTAAGCGCTCAACACTTCCGTCAGATTTGTACTTTATTTTGTACACCCATCTACTTCCCAATGCTTTCTTCCCAGGAGGCAAATCGACAAGACTCCATGTCCCATTATTTTCTAGAGTCTGTATTTCAGTTTGCATAGCCGCGCGCCAGCCCGAATCTCGCGAGGCCTGGCGATATGAAGTAGGCTCAACACCTGCAGTAATAGCTGCAAGAAAATCTCTGTATCCAGCAGTAAATATGTCATAACTTAGAAATTGTGTTAGAGGATACGAAGTACCTGAGGAAGTGACGGGAACAGACGAACTGTGGTGAAGGGGGGGACTTTTACTTCGAACAACATTTGTCACAAAATCCTGTAATCGCACTGGCTGTGATTTCTTTCGCATTCCTCTTCCCAATACTACCTCGTCGGGCACCTCTGGCAACACTGTATCCCCTGTATTATTAGTAGTATCCGCATCACCCCCAGCGGACTCTCCTGTCAATACTTCTGCATCTACCTGTGCATCCTGGCTACTCGGTGCCGAGCCACCAGCAACCACTCCGGCCTCAGCAACCGTAGCCGGCACCATCCCAAAAGCCTCTATATCGTCTCCTGGCACTTCGACAGATGTATGGCGTGTCGCAGAAGACATCTCGCTAGCAGAGTCATACCCAGGAAATTCTTTTTCATAAAAAGTAACATCACGGGACACAAAAAATTCACCAGTCTCCAAATCATACAGTTTCCATCCCTTTTTATCAAGTGGATACCCAACAAAGATACATTTTCTGCTCCTGCTAGCAAATTTATCATGTCGGGATTTCAAATCATACGTATAGCATAGACAACCGAAATACGTAGATGATCATACGAAGGAGCCGAGCCATATAAAACTTCATAAGGAGACTTAAAATGCAAGATACTAGAAGGGATTCTATTTATCAAATAACATGCAGGCAGAACACATTTTCCCCAAAAATCTACGGAAAGAGAACCCTGAAATCGCAATGCCCTGGCTACATTTAAAATATGTCGATATTTTCTTTCCACCCTTCCATTCTGTTGAGGTGTCCCAACGCAAGATGTTTAGAACAATATACCTTGAGATGAAAAATAATCTCGTAAACAATTAAATTCAGTGCCATTGTCACTCCGCACACGACGTATATCAGCCCCAAACTGACGCTTCACCATAGCTATGAATTTAAGAAACATAGAATAAACAGCAGACTTATCCGTCAACAAAATAACCCAAACAGCTCTAGAAAAATCATCCACCAAAGTCAAAAAATATCGTGCCCCATTAGATGACGAAACACGATATGGTCCCCACAGATCACAGTGTATAAGTTCAAAGCATCTCAAAGCACGACTACTACTATCAGGAAAGGCATCACGAGTCTGTTTAGCTTGATGACAAATATCACAAGCCTTATGAGAAAATACACTACTACCAGAGAGAGAAGGTAAAGTCTGCATTACTTTATCTGAGGGATGCCCCAGTCTACTATGCCAAACCTCGGAATCATTCTCTTTGCATGCCAGGATCACCGAAGCCAAAGAAGCTGGAACCTCCCCCAAGAAGTAAAGTCCACCCCTTTGTTCACCGGCTCCAATCACCATCCTCGTACTTCGGTCCTGAACAAAACACAAATCAGGAGTAAATAACATATCACAATTTCTGGCACCAATCAATTGGGTGACAGAGATCAAATTGCAAGTCAATGTCGGAACATAAAGAACATCCGTCAACACCAACGAAGCAGTCAAAAATACTTTGCCTCTCAGAACAGCCTCAATAGTGCTCCTATCTGCAGGCAAAATCACAGGACAGACAGGACACTCAAACAATCAACTAAACAGTCACGAGAGCCTGTCGCATGAAGAGTAGCCCCAGTATCGAATATCCAAGGGACAGAAGAATTCTTACCCATCAGACGATCAGAGTTTGAAGAACTAGGGTTGGAAGAATCGTCGTTACCCAGCAAGCTCATCAGTTTCTGCCATTGTTCACCTGACAGTGGTGAAGGATACCCTCCATGCATCATATCCGCCGAACTCCCAGCAAGACCAGTAGGGACACCATGACCAGCAGCGACGACATGATGAACAACCCCTGAGCCACCAGCACCACGTCCCCCATCACGTTTCTGTGGTGGTGCCGTGCCTCTGCCACCACCACCATCACGTTCGCCCTCACGCCGAGGACGAGTCTCCCACCACTCTGGATAGCCAATCTTGGCAAAGCAAGTTGCAACATCATGACCTGTTTTCTTGCAATGAGTACAGACCATACCTGATTTGTCCCTGAAATCTGAGGTTCTACTATTAGAAGTAGTAGAAATACGAGGTGAAGACTTGATAGCCAGCGCCATCACCTCCTCAGTAGCGGATTGGATCTGAGATTTTTGCATATCCTCCTCCTCACGGACTGCCTGGTATGCCCGATCTAAACTTGGCTGAGGATCCTGAGCAAGAAGATTAGATCGGGTATGACCATACAACTCAGCATTCAAACCATACATAAAGTCCTGAAAGTGGTCTTCATCCCTCATAGCCTGTAGCTTGGCAGCAAGTTCACCACAGGTACAAGTAGGCAATGGAAAATAAGCAGCTTGTTCATCCCACAAAGACTGCAAATTTCCAAAATAGGTTTCCACAGACATCGACGCCGTTTGTTTGCACTCGGCCAAAGCCACCTTAATTTGTTGCTTCCGAGTGCCGTTGCTAACAACAAATCTTTTCGCCAACAAGTTCCACAATGGATAAACCTCCTGAACCCATTGAACCAATAGTGCTTGCAAAGTACGGCAAAGATTTCTTCAGAGACGGATCAATGGTATTAAGAACCCATTGAACCAATAGTGCTTGCACGCATCTCCAATCAAGCAATTTGCTAGCATCATTAACAGGTTTGACTTCAGTACCCTCCAGAAAAGTGATCTTTCGCCTAGAGATCAGGGAGTGTCACGCCCCAGAACCAGAATACTGGAGAGCGGGGGAATGACTCAGCCAGCTACGTATTACGGGTAGATGAATACCGTATAATACGATCAATGCTGTCTAACCAGACGAGGGGGTGCATACTACATAAAGGTCTCACTATGGTCACTTCACATCTATTGTCTCAATCATTCGAACAAGAAACAGTAATAGAGAACATGTAAGATAAAGCAGTAAGGCGTCCCAAACGCTCTGTCAAAATGTTCTTGATATCTGGCTTTACAAAATATAGCCAGATGATATAGCAACATATACACAATTGTTATCAGCTGCAGTCTGACTTAATTACAATTATGTAAAAGTAAGTACAGGACAATCCGACTAACATGTCGGTGCCAAACGGTAAAATATAAAGTAAGTAACAAAATGAGCGGGAAGTAAGGAACCCACTCGAGTCCTGCGATCATTCCTCTAGTATTGACCATCTTGGAGGTAGAAGTAAGCTGAGTCCTCGGGAACCGGCTCTAAATCGGCCATGCAAAACCAGAGAGGTTAGACCTCTAATAGCAAGTACCGCAAGGAAGCACGATATGAGGAGTTAAAACCAGTAATAAGAGAATAGGATATAGATCTCTGCTTGCTACTAGGATTCACATAATGTCACGACACTTCGAACCAACCTCCCAACCAAACAAGGACGAAGTTGGCCCGTCATATCCTGACATTCTGATCATCTTAGTTAGTTAACAGAGTAGGTACAGTACACAAACAAATCAACTTAAACGGCCATCCAACTCCTACGGCTTACTACTGTGAGTCCCAAGTTATCCTGGAATTATGCAATAAAGATTTCTCAGTTCTTACTATGGACAAGCAAGGCTAGTCTATCCAATCAATCAATTGCGCCAATCATGAATTAGACGAGTCCCAGCGGGACGCCCGTCATCAATATACAATATACAATAATATAAGCAGATACCGCTCCCTGTCCGTGTGGCAGATTTGCAGTACTGTGGGAACCAGCCGGCCTGTTGGGCACTAATAGTCCCAAAGAGGGCTGCCATGTAAGAACTCGGGAATCCATTCTCTCCATGCAATCATTATTTTATTTAACTTAATAGTCTCTACGTTGAGTGAAATCCCATGCCGTGGATCATGGTCATTCGGAATGAGTACTTTCGTACGGGGTACGATATGCACAACTCTACAACGATGCCCGTGCGGTTAGGTTGTAGGTCTTACATAGCGTAATGCAACAATCCAAACTAACCACGGAACAATCATGCCTTGACCATAAAGTACACATGCTTCTTTTATAGTAAAATAAATAAATAAATAAATTGAAGCCTGCATGTATGCCTGTATGTCAAGATTCGGGAATCGGCCAATCGATTATAGTAGTTCATACTTAATATGAACGTGTCTCATTCATTCATTTCAATAAGACGACTAGCCAGTCTCTTAGTTCCATCTAGGAACGCATGATCAATAATTAATCAAGATAACAATCAATGTTAATTAATGCCAAATTCGGAAAATAAACATTGGAAAATAAATAATGCTTGGGAAATAAAGAATCTCATGCGCTGTGGGAAATGATTGGGGAATAAATAAATCTCATGCAGTGTGGAAAATGATTGGGGAATAAATAAATCTCATGCAGTGTGGAAAATGATTGGGGAATAAATAAATCTCATGCACTGTGGGAAAGGTTGGGAAATAAATAATATCATGCGCCTGAGGGAAATGATTGGGAAATAATTAAACTCATGCGCTGTGGGAAAGGTTGGGAAATAAATAATATCATGTGCCTGAGGAAAATGATTGGGAAATAATTAAACTCATGCGCTGTGAAATAAGATTGGAAAATAAATAATCCATGCGCCTGAGGAATGAGATGGGAAATAAATAATCTCATGCGCCTGAGGAATGAGATTGTGGGAAATAAATATCATGCGCTGTGGAATAAGATTGAGAAATAAATAATCCATGCGCCTGAGGAATGAGATTGTGGAAAATAAATATCATGCGCTGTGGAATAAGATTGAGAAATAAATAATCCATGCGCCTGATAAATGAGATTGGGAAATAAATAATCTCGTGCGCCTGAGGAATGAGATTGGGAAATAAATAATCTCATGCGCTGTGGGAAATAAATATCATGCGCCTGAGGGAAAGGATTGAGAAATAAATAAACTCATGCGCCTTGGTGTGGAAAGTGATTGGGAAATAAATAAATTCATGCGCCTTGGCTGTGAGAAGTGATTGGAAAATAAATAAATCATGCGCCTTGGCTGTGGGAAGTGATGATTTGATGCGCTGTGGGAATAAAGATTCCATGCGCTGAGGAATGAAGATTTGATGCGGCTGTGGGAATAAAGATTTCCATGCGCTTGAGGAATGAAGATTTTATGCGCTGTGGGAATAAAGATTTCCATGCGCTTGAGGAATGAAGATTTGATGCGCTGTGGGAATAAAGATTTCCATGCGCTGAGGAATGAAGATTTGATGCGGCTGGGACTGTTCTTCTTCTCGAATTTTCTGAGAACAGAACCATGGGAACCATGGAAGCCATTGCTTCCAAGCTTCATAAATCCTTCATCCCAAGCCCAAATATGGACTTCCATAGGTCAAAATTGGGTAGAACAAAATTCTCTACAACATGGAACCATCGAAACTTGAAGATAACAAAGTTTACTAGATCAAAACCTAAGAAATCCGAAAATATATCAAACTTAGATCTACAACAAAGAAGCCATGGGAATTGAAAATGCTAAGTACTAAAGAGACTTAGAATCAAATGAGGAAGATGATGGAACAATAATAATGGGGATCCATCATCAAGCAAGTTGGCACTTGCCTATCTCTTAGGTTGGTGGGAGAGTTATGAGGAAGAAGAAGTGAAATGGAAAGAAGTAATGAAGAGAGAGAAATGGTTTTGGGCTTTAAATGAAGGGGTGGTGGTAGGTGGGAGTATTGGGCCGGGTCCAATGGGTTCATCCAAGGCCAACCCGCAAGCAAAGCAAAGAGGTAAAAGCAGAAAATAAATGCAGGAATAAAAGCAGGAAATAAAGTGCAGAAATAAAATTGCAGGAAATAAATTAACATGAAAATTTAAAGAGCAGATTAATTAACTAACATAAATTTACAGAAATTTAAATACAGAATAATACATGGTAACTATTAAATAAATACGTATTCTGGGAACGGGAAGTGACAGGGAGAGACGTATCGACCGAGACCACTCAGCATAGTTTGGTCCACAGAAAACAATAGGAGTAATGATATTTCCTGGTTGATCAGCAGAACTCAGAAAATATGGATCCTTCGGATTAGGATAATTTGGGTTATGTGCACTGCCACCGCCAGTCGCGACGGAGTAGCTGGACGCAGCATCATCTGCCATCGCGGATGTAGGGTATACAAAAATTTTGTACAACTCCGACGAATCGGTCGCTGATGGACGGGGTCGGCGGCGAATCGGCCGCGATCAGGGGCGCCGGATCTGGCGCGTAGGGGCTAGTGGATGTCGGGTGTACAAAAATTTGTGCAACTCCGACGAGGCTGCGAAAGAGATAAAAGATTTATATATATATATATATATATATATATTAATATATATATCTATATATATATATATATATATTATATATATTGTTTTTTTTTGTTTTTGTTGTTTTTGTTTTTTGTTTTACAGAAGGCTTGTGCTTTCTCAGACAACAACCTAAAAGCAATAAAACCGAAAAGAAAAAAAAATCTTGGGATCAATGCGCAGAAGGAAGCAAGCATGGGAAGAAAGCACTAAAGGCACGGCTGAGAAATCAACATGAATTTGTTGACTTCGGCTGAGAAAGAGATCTCAGCCAACAGAAGTCCAGATCAGATCTCCACTCTCTCGTCTCCTCCAATTCGAAAAGAAAAAAAAATGGGCAAGAAGTTCTTCGTCGGTGGCAACTGGAAAAGAGATCTCTTCACTTCCGGTCGTCGCCGTATCGGATCTGTACTGGGCGCGGTCGGCGTGGGCGCAGTTGGCGCGGGAGCAGACTAGGATTTTCGGGAGATGGTGGCTAGGGTTTTTTTTTTTTTCGGGAGGCTCTGATACCATGTAGGAAATAATAAAGCCTTGTTCTCATTGCTAGGGTTTGTTACAATATATATAGTGTCTACATTTGGGCTTATGGGTATGGACCATATTTACATTGCAAATATTATCTTATATTCTAACACATAGCCACAATTCTAATTCAGGGGTGCAGGATTTTAATTCAGGAAAGCGTACATGGAAAAAATACATAGAAAAAAAGAAGAAGAAAAAAAAGAAATCAGTCCATATGATGCCGACAGGAGAAAGTGTACAGGAGAAAGAAAAAAAAAAAAAAAAAAAAAAAGGTCTCATTGCAAATATTCATCCAACACCCATCAGCTCAACTTTCCCAACCACCTTAGCTCATGAGTTCCTCTCTCTCTATAGCCAGAGGAACATCATCTTTCCCAAGTTAATATTCATATTAGATTTCTTTTATTGATAGATCTATATTTGTTTACTTAAAACAAGACATGCAAAGAAACTAGAGTAGCTTCTCATGTGCATGATGCATATCACTACCATCGCATCAGTCACCACTGTAGCATTGTATTCATCGACAAGAAAAGTCTTGATCCTATGGCTATACTTTAAAAAAAAATGAATTCCAGGGGCAACTGCACCCCCTCGGCACCATATGCCTACGCCCCTACCTGTAGCAGTCTACGAGGGATGAATGAATAGCTCCAGTGAGCAGTATTTTACTTTCAGTACCAAGTTAGTTTGTGTTTGACGTTGATGTTCTTTTACCGTTTACATGAAAGAATTCACAGGATCTTCTGTAATTTCTTCCTAAAACTTGAACCATGTTGTTTCTTCAAGTTTGTGTTACAATGTTGTTTCTTTAGTTTGTGTGTTTTGGAAGGGTAAAGTTTTCTCTCAATAAGTCACTAGCTAGTATGGTGTTTCTTTAAGTTTGTGTGTTTAGAAGGGTAAAGTTTTCTCTCAACAAGTCACTAGTTTCTCATATAGTCATATGGTCATGAATATTTGTGTGCTTTGTCTTTCTCAGTAGAAATTGCTGTTGGTGAAGATGTATGTTCTGTTGTGCTGTGGTGAAGATGTATGTTCTGTTGTGTGTGCCTTTTGTCTAATGTGTGCCTTGTCTTTCTCAGTAGAAATTGCTAGGTGAAGATGTAGGTTGTGTTGTGTGTTCCTTTTGTCTAATCGGTGGAGGTTTATTGTGTGGCATGTTGGAGAAGATGTATGTTCTATTGAGTGTGCCTTTTGTCTAAATATTTTTTTTTGTATAATTGATGGAGACGAATACATTGTCAACTTTGTCTATAACTGATCGCATACGAGAGGAGGACTTTTCTACTCATATACAACAGGATAACAAACTAGATAGACATTTTACTTATAAGGTTGAATATCCATGTTTTCTAGATAGACATTTTACTTATAAGGTTGAATATCCATGTTTTTTTTTGGTTCCAGAGGTTTAAGTTCCTACTCACAGTAAGAAGTACTTCTTTTCCAATCATCATACTCTATATTCTATTCTTCGGTGCTCGGTCTTGGGTCGGATTTGAGCTCAATTCGTGTCCAACCCAATAAATCATAAGTCTAGTCCGAGCTCAAGTCCGACCCGACCTCGGGTTCAACATATGAAGTCCAACAACGAACTTGGAGGAATAGAAAAGTACCCAAGTTTCTCGGATTGGGTCGGATCCATTGGGTTTATCTGTCTCTATATCATATTTAAAATAATTTTAAACAAGGTTAATATTAAACACATAATTAAATAACAATCATGTCTCAATTATTACAAAATATAAATTAAAATAAAATTTAGGGTAAGGATTTGAAGAGTTTGGGTGGAAAAATTTATAGGATTTAAACTTTTTTATTTAAAGTATGAAAGAGTGTATATATAAAAATATATATATAGATTATATGTATATCGGGTTTCGGATTTTTGGGTAATCCGACACATGAACCTGAGCCCAACCCGATTTTTGATCCGGTTCAAATATTTTAACCCAAACCCGAGCCCGAGTATCTTCAACCCAAATCCAACCCATTAACGGGTTTACCCGATCGGGCTCGGGTTTAGCCCGTCCAAGTTGCACCCCTATATTATACTGGCCCTCCTATGTTTCATGAGTATTATAGGACTACTCATATTCCGAAAATAATTACACTGATTACTCCTCTATTTTAAAAAATTATTAACCATAAAGATGGTCAGTGTTATTAGTTTCTATAGAAACTAAAACTATAGGGTGGTCTTCAAAGCATGGGTGATCCGTGTAACAAGTAGTGTAACCCAAACTAGATAGACATTTTACTTATAAGATTGAATATCAATGTTTTCTTTTGGCTCCGGAGGTTTAAGTTCCTGCTACATTTGATGATATCTGACCTAGTTTTGACTGCACAGAAAGAAGCACTATTTTCCAATAATCATATGCTATACTCTATTCTTTGTTTGTTTTTGACAATTGACACTGCAGAAAGCAAATTCATCCTATAATTATACCATATTATCGAACTATTTGTGATACCAAATTCTAAAGATTTAAAAAAATTCAAACTATCGTCCATCACAAATTTTACAAAATACCCAAAAAAAAAATATTTTTCTTCAAACAGAAATCCAAATAAAAGTTTTTCATTGGAAAAATAAACCTTATTTGTACATGTACATGTCTTCTCTGACCAGGAGAGGAACTTTATAGAATTCACAAGCCTTGAGAGACTAAATGAGCTGATAATGTTGATGATGATGGCCGAATTGTGGTCGAGACTCCACATGTTTACAAAGAGAGAGGAGAATATTTACCTAGAGATATTTATTTCTGTGAGAAGTTGTGATTTTGACTGATTTTGTAACGCAAAAAAGTTTCTAATTCATGTAAAATAATATCAAATACTTGACGATCTAGGAAAACCCTAATTCGGTCGGCTGTTGTTTTCCTAAGACGAGATTCATCTCATCCGTCATTCTTCCATGTAGAAGACGATTAAAGTACGCATGGACATCAAAACCCTATTTTGACTGATTCTTTGTTCTTCCCATCGAAAGATTTTCAAAAGCTCCCTGGTATGTTCTTGATTCATGTAATTGATGGTCTGAGATCCATCGGCTGAGCGAAAACCTAATTTTCATTGATTTTGATTCATGTAATTTTCATTGCTTTTTGTTATTTCAAGGTTCATGGAATTCATCATTTGTTCTGTAAAAAGAAGTATGATATGATTCGATTCAGCAGAAACTTTATCAACTGTAGCATAGTGGATCTAGATTTTACGGAAAACATGATTTTGATGGGTTTTTTAATGCCAAAAATCCTCCAATTCGTTGTTGATTCATGTAAAAGATGATATAAGAACATCAATAGTAAGGCTCATCCCAATTTATAGATTTCTAGATCTAGAAATTGCTGAGAAACCCAATTTCGGGGTGGGCTTTTATGAAATGCCCACCCGCTGGATGAGTTTTATGAAATACCCAGAATTAAGTTTTTTCACGTTAAATATTCCAAGATTCCCTTTTAGATGCCACCCGCTGGAAACTGCTATTTTTATAATACCGAAACTACCTCTCCGCGCGAATTGGTCATCTATATGTATTTGAATTCAAAAAACTCAGATCTGGATTGCGATTTTCGTCTTCTCTCTTCACGGAAAATCTGAATTCCATTGCTCTCATCTTCAGCAGAGATCGCAAAGATCGTTCGTAGTTCGGTGTGCTTTTCTTCAGTCGAACTCAGATCATCGCTCGTCATCATCATCACCATCATCATCTTCATCGTGGAGACATTTGAAGTTTTTCGACGATTAGGTCAATTGTGGAGAGAAGATCTTTCTTCTTCTTTTCCATAAGGATTATCATCGTTTTGAAAGAAGAACGAAACTCTTTATTTCTGACAAAATTTTCTAAAAAAAATATTCTCCGTGTTAAAACCACGGAGAATGACCATTCTCCGTGTCACGACCCGATCCCAACTAATGGGTCGGACCGGATCATGCCCAGCCTGCACCGTTGTTGAGACGGCGGCAGTAAGCTGTTCAGTAGCAGGTAACCATACAACAACACTATATTTGTCACAACTCAAAATTCGGAAATTTAAAACTTTATTAAACTTTTACAATGAAATGAAAGATACAACTTAAACCATTCTTCTACATACATCAAGAAGAAAAGAAAACTCTAGGCAAACAGCTCATCAGTCTCGAAATCCTCGTCTTGGGATCGCGGAACAAAGCCTCATCAGTGATACCTAAAATGTTGGGTCTCCAGTCAGGAGGGAGCAAAGTACAATTCATGCTAATTTAACAATTGAAATAATAATAGAATCATGCACTTTAAACAATTTTGAAAATCAACTAAGCAGTTACAGGTTTAAAACAGTTACAGTTTCTGTGATGTGAACAGGCAATGAATATGACCGGCTTGGGTTGTACAGTGTATCATATTGATACGATATGGCTTATCTCCGTGTGTATGAGGGGTAAGCTAACAGTCAGTATACTATTTTGGATGTGGTCATACTCATTACACTACTCCCCCAGTCCCCAATAGTTACAGTAGTTACAGTCAGTGCTCTCAGAGAGAGTTCCGTGTTGCATCGTGGTTTAAACTTGCATTAAAACGATTACTAAATAATTGTAAACTAACACAAAATGTACTTGTCTTTGTTTATTGACTGGATTCGTTTGTTGATTCCGGGGTGATGCTAGTACAGTCCTCGAAACCCTACAATTGAGAATTGACTCAGATTTCAGGTTTACACAATCGCTACGCTAGTTGAAATCTCATTTGTGTCCTAATCCAATTTAGTTCTTAAATTAACCAAACACAGAAAACACGATTATTAGTGCGTTGATTTAATACGAGGGAAAAATGTCTTTTAACTTTGAATTCGGAAAACATCGTCGCTGCCAGATTATTTATGAAAACTTGGTAATTTTTATAAATATAAATATAAAGCTAATTTTCTTATTTAGTGAGAAATACGTGACTTTTAATTATATAGAAACTTGTCAATTTTTACGTGAGAAAAATTAATTAATTTTATACGAAAATACGTTTTAATCATTTAATCGTTAAATATCAAAAACTCAAAAAACCAGAAAATGACAGGAATCTAAGCTATTACAGTTACAGACCAGCCAGCTGGGCTTATGCCCATTACAATTTATTTACATAAATTGAAATAAGATAAGACTGACGTTAGTCCTAAACTGAAAATATTAAATAAAATTAAACAGAAATTAAATATAAAAATAAGGTAAATAGTAGAGTATCAGATATGGTCTAATCCTCATCTTGGCTAATTGCCTCAACGTCCGGGCGGGGCCGGTATCGTTTGCACTTAGCCGGGTCCATTGACCGATACGGTCGTCACACCCAAAATCAAATATCGAATAAATTCCGAAAATTATTTTAAATTCATTTTTAAATTAATTCAGGATTTACGGAAAAATCGTGGGCAGCATCTCCTCTGTTTTTGGTCAACCCAAAAACTGGAATTGGCGCGATAATTTCCTGCAAATCCCAAACCAGGAAAAATTGAATTTTTATATATGAAAATCCACACCAATCCACAGAATAATCGGGACGACCGAAATAATTTCGGAAGTCCGATTCAATTCCACAAATCACAGAACGTTCCCGGAAAAATCCGAAAAGCTAACCAAACCAAGAATCAATTCCCAAAATATTTCGGAAATTCAAAAATTCACAGGACCTTCGAAAGTCCGGAAAATTACGTCGTCGCTAAAAAAACGAATTCCAAAGGGAATCAGGGACCATTTTATCATCGACTAAAATAATAAATGAGCGGGACATGGGGTTATACCTCGGATTGCTCGGCTAGAGCTCTCAGATGAATAATAGAAAGAAAATGGTCAGAACAGCGAATAAATCCCGAAGCAGGCTGGAACCAGCGTCGTCGAAGCAACGCCGAAAAAAAAATGAAACTAGGGCACGACAGGGAGATGCTGGCCAAATAGAACTGACTAGGGCGCTGCGACGAAGGGCAGTGTCGATCCGCGGGTTCTGACGCGGGGGAACGGACACGAGCCAGGGAAGCCGAAGGGGTTGCGAGAGAAGCTCGGCGGGGAACAGCAGGGGAAACAGCAGGGAAAAACTCGCCAAAGGGGGGCAGCGAGCTAGGGCAGCAGGCCACAGGGCTGCCGGGGGTCGCTGTTGCGGTTGCCGAGGGGAGCTCGGCAGGGAGACGGGCGACGTCGGAGGGAGCCGGGACAGCGGGTCGACGGTCGGCCGCGCAAAGGGGCGGCTCCGCTGGAGTGGGTCGCCGAGTCGGGACTTGGGCGGGAAGAGGTCGGCCAGAGGGGCGCTGGGACAGAGTCGGGCGCAGGCGCGGCCGGGCCAGGGGTCGCCGGCGGCGGCTCGCGGGGCGAAAGAGGCTGGACGGTCGGCGGAGGGCGCGGGCTCCGCTGGGGCGCGGCGTCGGGTCGGACGCCGGAGAGGTCGCGCACCGGGGAGAAGCGCCGGGGCAGGAGCTGGAGACGGGGCGTCTGCGTTGGCCGAAGGGTCTAGGCCGCGGGAGTTGCTCGGATCCGCGGGTAAGGGGGCGCCGAGTTTCGGGAAGAAGAGGGGTTTTGTCGGGTGAAAGTGGTGAAGAGATGAGTAGGTGAAATTGTTCCTAAGTAGAGAAGGAAGGAAAAGAGTGTTCTGTAGGGGAGTTGTTTGAGAAAGGGGAGTTATAGGAGGTGGAGAGTTGTGGTAGTGGTGAATGGGAGAGTAATGGGGAAGTTAAGAATGTGAAACGAGGGGTTGCTCTTAAGGAAAGAAGTGGGTGATGGGTTAGTGGTGTGGAGAGGAACGTGTAGCAAAGAGGGAGGAAAAATAGGGTGAGGTGACTTGAACGAGTAATGGTTGCTGGTCCTTCGGGACCAGCTCAATATTTTTATTATTATTATTTTTTTATTAATAGTTAACCAAGTCAAAAACCAGATTTAAAAGAAAATGAGATTTGGGTTTGGGCTCAGGCCTGGGTCTGGGTTCGGACTTGGGTCTGGGTCTGAAATCCAAAAGTCCATGTTATTTATTATTTTCGAAATCCTTTTCACTCAAAAATATAATAATAATATTAATAATAATTTTACTAATAATAATAATAATAAAAGACTACTATTATTGAATTACAAAACATGGGTTTCACAATCTTCACTCTTTAGAAAATTTCGTCCTCGAAATAAAGGCAGGTAGGAGAATCAAACAGGTACGGGTACTACACTCGTAACTCAGGTCCAACAATAAGAATTTCTAAGGCAGTCGTGGATGAGACGGTTTAGGGACAAGTTTCATTTATGATATCATCCATGCAGAAAATACAAAAGCGAACCAAAGTACACGAGGTTGATCAGACCATCATGCACCGGTCCTGATTAGACAATATATTAGTGGGTGCATCCAATAAATACCGTCATGATCAAGCTTGACAAAAAGATAGCTTGCAAAACTAGGCTAATTTAGCGCATCAGTCAAGTTTAGAACGAAAAGATAAAGTAGGAGTTTAAGTGATGGCTCAAATTCTGATCTTCTTCTCACCTCTGACTATGCTTGCAACTGGTTTTCTCTGGCACTGAAAGGTTGAGTCCAATCTTCCGCTCTGAATTATCCAATATGGGACTTGGATCCGGAATGTAGCGTCTGAGCTATGATACGTAGAAGACGTTGCATACTCTCAAGATTAGCTGGTAGAGCTAACCGGTACGCTACTTCCAACTCGTCTTAAAACTTCAAATGGCCTGGTGTACCTGGCTCAACTTTCCTGCTCTACTAACACTGATTGTTCCTCTGGTAGGAGAAAATCTTCACAAAAGACGCTATTCCTTCTTCAAACTCCACTGATTGTCGATGCTAACTTGGTAGTTGTTTAAGGAAACTCTACCAATTTTAAATGATCTTCTCAAGACCCTCCAATTTTCAAAACACAAGATCTAACATATCTTCAAGCGTCTGGATTATCTTCTTTGATTGTCCGCCGGTTTGTCTCCATAAATCCGGTAGGGGTGCCTCTCGTACAATGCTGCCAACTTCTCGGTATAAACTAACCTTGAAAGGAATAAAGTATGCTGACTTAGTCAGTCGGTCCACTATAATCCAATTGGTGCCCTTCCTTCCTTAGGAACAAGGCAATCCTTACTCAAAGTTCATTGTTATATGCTTCTACTTCCACTCCGAATTGTCCAGCGCTGCAACAAACTTGTTGTTCTCTTGCTAAATTCCTCATGTTGACAAATTCACATCTAATCCCATACCTGGAATTGTCCTTCTTCATTCCATAGCACCAATCAATGGAGGTATATTCCGATACATTATTAGCTCCTGAATATATGGAATACTGCGACTGGTGCATTTCTTTCATCAACTCGTTCCTCCGTTTGTCAGCCGATACGCAAAGTCCCGTACCATTCTTCAGAGTTCCACTGCTGATCAATTTAGAAACCCTCAAGTGTTCCTGCCAACACTTGATCTCTAAGCCTGCAAAGGTTCGTTTTGAAACTACGTCCTCTTGATTTTGTCCATCAGCCTCGAACTTCATCAATACTGAATCAGCATCCGCTCCGTCTTTCTATCTCCAATAGTATACCTCCAGTCCAAGCTTCTCGACGTCTTCTAGTAGATGCCATTCCTTGGTTAAGAACATCGCCACTGGTATCGACCAAGTGTATCAGCGATCACATTAGCCCGACCCGGGTGGTATAGCGGGTCGATGTTGAATTCCTTCATTAGCTTCAGCCATCTTCTTTGTCTTACATTCAGCTCTTTCTGAGTGAAGACATATTTCAGACTTTTGTGGTCCGTATATATTTCCACTCCCTTTCCATAGAAATAATGTTTCCATAGCTTCAAAGTAAAGATAATTACAGCAAATTCCAAATTAGGTGTGGGATAATTCTTCTCATGAGTCTGTAGTTGCCTAGATGTGTAGCAATTACTTTCCCATGTTGTTGAAGAACGCAACCCAGTCCTTTTCCAGAGGCATTACTGTAAATTGAGAAGCCATCGGTTCCTGCGGGTAGCGCAAGGATTGGTGTAGTGGTAAGTCTCTTCTTCAGCTCCTCAATGCCGCCTGGCAATCTTTCGTCCAGATGAACTCTTCATTCTTCCAAGTGAGCTTCGTCATTGACCTCAGCATCTTGGCGAATTCCTTCACGAACTTCTGATAGTAGAGCCAAGTTCAAGAAACTTCCGAATTGAACTTGGGGTATACCACTTTTCAACAGCAGCTATCTTCCATCAAAATTTTTCTCTTGACAACATGGCCAAAAATCCACCTTGTCAAAGAAAATCCACGTTCAGAACTTACCATAAAACTTCTTTTTCTTCAAAGTTTCCAGAACTTTCCTCAGATTCTTCATGCTCTTCTTCAGTCTCCGAATATATCAGAATGTTATCTATGGAGAAGATAAACTGATTCAAATACTCATGAAAAACTCTGTTCATGAGATTCATGAACATCAGGAGCATTTGTCAGTCCAACATCATGACCAAGAAAACCCATACTTGGTGTTTGAACGCCGTTGGAAATGTCCTCCTTCCTGACTTTGATTTGATGGTAGTCAGATCTGAGATCAATCTTCGAGAACACCTTGGCTCCACTGAGTTGATCAAACAGGTCATCGATCCGGGGCGAGGGTACTTGTTCTTTAGTGTCGGGTAATCGATGCACATACCGTTGTTCCATCCTCTTGGACACAAACAAGATAGGTGTTCCTAAGATGAAGTTCCTTCCTAAATCCTAGAGCCTTCATTGATCTGGTCCTTCATCTTCTTGGCCTTCTTCGGGTTGACTCTGTACATCTTTTAGAAATAGGAAAGAAAGAGCCGGGGAATAGGTCAATGGTGATCCTAGGTCTAGATCTGGGATAATCCGGGAAGACTATCAGGAAAACATCTGCCATAAAGGTGTAACTAAAAAATTTTATTCATGTGGAGAATTACAGCAAAAACTCTTATGATTGATCTAAGGTCACCCTGTGACACAATAGACAATGCTATTCAGCAGTCCTAGGTATTAATCCTCATGGCTCTGGCTCTTGCATGAGCAGTCTCCAACTGCTTCCTCTTCTATGAACCTCGAGTCTGCATCATGCCTTATAGTAGGAGGCAGGGTCTGCTGGATAGGAAGAGAGTCCCTAGGTTGTGGCCTAACAGGTGTTGCTGGGATAGGTATTCTGGTATGATGGAAAGATAAGGGGCAATCCTTTACCC
>JANAVB010042177.1:0-52500 GCA_029216955.1 Iris pallida
GAATAAAGAAAAGAGATGGACCAGGCTAAGCCTAGCTCTGCCTGCCATAAACAACATCCCCAAAACCTCCAGCCACAGTAGACCTGCATAGGCGACCCCATGTCCCCACAACACAGAACACGCACCCCCCGACTGTTCTTAACAGCATATAACAGAACGAGAGGGATCTCCGAATTAACAACTAAACCCTAATCCTAGCGCCGCCACCACCACCGGGCCTCCCCGCACCGACCTCCGGCCAGCCGACGGCCAAGCAGCACGGCCACGCGCACAGTACAATGGAGGCGGGTGGCAACAAGCAACCACAGCAATAGCAGTTGGGAACCCAGACTTTGCAGTGGGCTTTCCTCGTTCTCGATCGATTTGCGATTTTCCTTCTCTGGTATGTGCACAACCCTAGTGCCTACGATCCCTGTAAATAGTTATTTTGTTTGTACCTGGTTCGAACCAAAATCGATCTAAAGATCGTCGAGAATATGACCAACAACAGGGCATGACATAGTTCAAACACCCAACTTGGCGTCGAATTTTCCACCAACCTATTCTTCGAATCAATAAACTTTCTGAACAGAAGTTAACCACAACATATAGGGCTAGAAAAGTCCAGTAGGAGGTTTGCAAAGATTTGCTTTGTACAGAGAAGTATACACATATAAACTTGGTCAAAAACCTGTTTTTCAAAACACAAAATTTCCCGGTACGACGTACGTCCCGCCATACCAGGCGACGTGGTCGCGAACCGAAAGCATTGAAAGGTGCATAACGGCTTCGTGGACGTGTGGGCTTTGACATAATTCAAATTGGTCACGTATGCGCGATAAATTTGATGCGTATCCGTCAAAATTTATTGTATCGGTCTCTGTGCAAATTCCCTAATTACTTTGTGCTCGCTCGTCAGATCGAGACGAAACTTGTGCCAACAGGACCGTATCATTTTTTGGCCCTGTATGCCATGTTTGGTTCGATTTCGAGACAGTTGATCGGACCGTCGTTTTACGGGTCCCACGGTCCGATTCAACGGGCGATTTTGTGCACGGCCTACCGAAATCCAACTCTGGACATACGGTTGGGTTCGTATCACCAAAATTAATCCGTAGACATATAGTTTGATGACTTTAGAGATCGTTGACTCTGACACGCTTTTCGGTCCAAAGCGGGTCCAACGGTGGATATCGTTTTTGCCCAAAATTACCGTTTTTCCCCTGTATCCAGAATTAGACTTAAGGACAGATAATTCTAGCTAATTTGACTATTCTGAGAATGTTGGCAATGTCTGTTTCAGATTTCGAAAATAGTTGTGATGATTTGACTTTATGGCTTAGCAGTTGACTATATTCTGTTGGATCTGCGCGCAAACTCCAGACAAGATATCTTGCCTCCTTCTACAGTTTAATTTCATGTTTACAGTTTTTATGTTATTAGCGTATTATCATCGATACTATATTTGTTATAGATTTTACAGGATTTATTAGCTTTCTTGTCTACCTGCTTTATCTAGTTTCTACATACCGTGTTTACCAGTTTATGGTCTTGCTTGACTTGACAGTATAGTTATACTAGACTTGATCGTGTCTTGACTGAGTCATATCTTGTCTCACCAGTACCTTGCTTGAGTCGTGTCATAGAACGAGTACGTGGAATTGAACTGCTAAATCCTTGTTATTGTTTCCTGGCACCAGAGAGTCCACTCGGGACGAGGGTATTTGCCTTGATCTGTTTACATCCGTGAGTCCACACATGGGACGAGGATGTCGATTATTTACACAGAGAGTCCATACTCGGGACGAGGGTGTTGACTTGACTTGCACCAAAGAGTGCACTCAGGACGAGGGTGTTTATATCAGAGAGTCCACACTCGGGACGAGGATGTTATACTTACACCAGAGTGTCCACACTCGGGACGAGGGTGCCTTGCCGTGAACTAACCAGAGAGTCCACACTCAGGACGAGGGTTAGTACTAACCAGAGAGTCCATACTCGGGACGAGGGTTAGTGATTAGTTCAAACCTGCGAGTCCAATCGGGGCGAGGGTTTGGTATTCCATTGATCTCGTATTTGCTTGTTCATTCAGCAGTTCAGTTACGTGTAGTTGTTCTTTTATTCCAGTTCATAGTCACCTGTCAGTAGCTACTTGTCGTTAGTCACTTGTTAGTAGTTTGGTCGTAGTCTCTTGCCACGTTAAGTGTCGTTCCTTGTTATATCCTATTTATATATTATCATGCATGATTAAACTGCTAGATAGGCATGATCATAAGTATCTTGCTATGTCCTCTGAGGACCTGATGATCTCTTCAGGTTTAGCGACTGCATGGAGTTAGTTAGCAGCACGGGATGGTAGAGGATTGCGATGTATGATACATGTATTTTCTTGTGATATTTCTTTATTATCTTTTCGTGCTTTATATTCTATACCATTATGTATTCTGCTTATTTTATAGACTCATATCATTCTTGGAGTCTAATCGGATAATATGATAATGGACTGCAAACCATGACCCATAATTGTTCATCCGTGTTTCATATTCTTGTTGTGGATTGAGATATAGATTTTTTTGCCATGATTTGGTAATATACCATAGCCATGACAGCGTTTACGTATTCGAGAGTGTCTCGGATGAGCGCTACTTACTGTCCCGGGACCGATAGTTCTCGTATGAGTGCTACTTTCTGCCCATGGTCGATAGTGTCTCTTATGAGTGCTACTTAATACCATTCTCTCTCCATCTATGATGAACACCTAAGCTCCTGCGTAGAATGTTGTCTTCTAAAGTGCATTCCACATAGAATGGTTAGGAACCTTTACTCGTGCATGCTTTTCTGTTGAACTTTTATTAATCAGTTTATTGGCATGATATTATGTGTCTTGTTACATCCCTCTGAGGACCTGGTGATCTCTCCAGGCGTGTGTTTCGTGATTTCTTGTAGGTGCTCTAGCTAAGGCCATTCCTTCCTTCGTGATTATTGCTCTTGGACTCGTCATTTGCTCTCGCTTGCTCAATTCTTTCCTTCTATATTTAATTTAGTTGGTAGTAGATTTGTCTCCGCCCAACTATTGTGTACATGACAAACTCAAAGTTGCTTTTATATCATTATTTATCTTCGTGGATGAGATTTAGTGTCTTGGCTTTCTACATTTATAGCTTATGTATACATACAAGCCGTATATTTACGCGTATGTATACAGCTGGCATGATACGTATCTAGTCCCAAGTATTTTGGGACTGGAGTGTTACATGTTTTTGTGGTGGCCCATGCAGGTCTAGTTTGCCGTTTCGGTTACATGACTGTACCGATCGGGCCTGCAATATAGGATTAGAGTCTAGAATCTCATCCACCTACTTGACATCCTTTCTTGACTTCAAATTCCGAACTCTCGTTCGACCTCCTTGATTTGCATCTTACTTGAGCTCTTCCTAACATAATCCTCATTTCCATACTTGATAGGAAGATGACTACACTAGTATATGCGCTCATAGGTTAAACACATGGCTGAAGGATTACATTGACTATTAAGATTTTAATTGAGTCATAAAGGTATTATTTTCCTAGAAATATGATCTTAAGGATTAGTTAATTCCAAGTTAGATAGTAGCATATTACCGCCTTCAAAGGATAGTGAGAATATTATTTTGTTATTACAAGGTGGTATACACAAGAGGATAGCTGGAGCGAGAAAACAAATTTTTGACTTACGAATTTTTTGAAATGGTGAAATAGTTATGATTTATTAGGGATATGAAATCCATTGAGGAATAAGTTTTTAAATTATGATGCATGATTTACGGTTAACTTTAAAAGTTTGGATTGTAATTTTATAAAGTTTATCTCGAGATTATTTAAGGAGTTTTAATTATGATTTTTAAACAACTAGAGAAGACGAAAGTTTAGTTTGAGAGAGCTTGAGGTTTTAAATTGAGTCGTACGAATTATAAGTTTATTTAATTTTGAGTTTGAAGTGATGATGGTAAAAGAAAAATTTTGTTTAAATATTTGGAGGATATGAAAGCGACTTATTCAAATTTTAAATTGTGTAATATGATCTATGATTTATAAAGTTAATTAGATTTCAAGTTTAAAGCCTTGATTATGGATATTTAAATTTTGGTAAAAAAAAAGATTTAATTTGGGTTATATGATTTGCGAATAATGAAATAGGCTAAGAGTTTATCTCGAGGTACAATTGAGAATTGAAAATTTTAAAAGTGATGGCTTATTGTGAAAGTTTAGTTGTGCTGCATTAGATATGATGAAGGGTATTTGGAAATTATTTAGAGAAAATTTAACTTTAAGTTATGATTAAATATTTGATGGAGTATCTTGAGATAATATTTCGAAACTGTTGAGGAACTTAAAATTTGAAATTTGATCATATATTGGTAGAGGACCAAGAAGCAAGCAAGTCACCCTAATGGTATACAAGTATTCCTCATTAATTGCCATGATAGTTGTATATACGCGAGTGTAGTTAAGTCATCTGCCAAACTATGTGAAGATATCTCAATCTTGACATACTTTCCCTCAAATCTAGACTTTTATTCGTTTTGAATACTCGAATTTTCCTAAATTTCTACTAAGATTTTTTTATATATATTTTTTGTATTATTTTGTACTTCGTATCTGCACGTCGCATACGTATTCGCATTGTGGTATTTGCGTAGCGTGCGAGATTTGCGTTTCGCAATTGCTCAACGAGTGCGAATATGTGTCGAGGTACATATTTTAGAAAAATATTTTTATTATAAATTTTATTTTATATAGGAAAGTACCTGTTCAAATAAATGTGATAAATATTTTATTTTGTATAAAAGAGTTATTTTGTTCTCATTTAAAATTAAGTAGTTGAGGTTTATATGAAATGTATTCCAAATATTTTTCGAAATTTGAAATTTTGTTTATGAATATATTATGTTATTTATAAAAACTATTTTATGAGTTAATATTTAAGTATTTATCGTGATTTTTGAAATTAATTATTACTATATTTATTTAATTATGAAAATGATATTTGGGAGGATTAAATGTAGTAATTTAAATTTGGAAAAGATTTTATTGACTTTATTTAAAATATTTTAAATTAAGGATAGAATTTATCTAGATTGGATTTGATTGGATTGAATTATTTTCAAAGCAATTTGAAATAATAGGTGATTTACCTAATTGGGATTTAAACGAATCATAGTCCCTATCCAACAAGGAGCCCCACCTCCTATATAAGGAGAAGCTCCATACTCTTTTCCATCAAATTTTCCACAATCCAATTCTCCACCAAAATATCTATCGTGCATCGTGTCCGTGTCGTCTTTCCTTCCACTATATTGTTCTATTACAAATACAATATTCCTCCACCCGAGTCCGACAATTCTGGACCTCCATCCTGCCGTGTCGGACACCCCCGACACGAATCTAATACTAATCCCCGCCTCTGTCCACAACTTCGCGGCCACCATCACCCGAGACAGCATGCTCCTCCCTGGACAGCCGAGCCTCTCCCCGTTCGCACGCTGATCCTGTCGCCGCCAACACCACCACCATCATCACTGTTACCACCACCGTGACCTCGTCATCATCCCGACCACACATTGCCACTCCGGCCATCCAGTCCTGACCACAGATCCAAACACCACATCACTACCACCTCCACAAACAACCGTCCCCTGTCACGCCTTCACCACCACCCCCATCATCACCGCCCCAAAAATCCAAACCACCGCCACCATCGTCGGCGCCCAATGTCGGCAATCCCCCAAAAATTCACACCAGAGAGAAAAAATTGGGCAAATCTCTTACCTAACCGAAGTCGCCACCGCACGTGGCCAGTCATACCGTGCCGAGCAACTCCCCGCCGGTCTGCCCTCAACGCACGACCCGCCGGCGAACGCGCGCCTCCGCCGCACCGAGCTCTCGATTCCCTGCGCTCGTCAACGAGCGCTCTTGGTCGCCACCACAGTAGAACCACCGTGCGAGCTTCCTCTCGATAACTCCCTATCAGGTTCCCCAGAGCTTCTAGCCGACCCCTTCTGTCGGCTAAGTCCGACGTCCGTCGCGGTCGCGAGCCCACTGCTGGCCGCAAGCCCGTGCTCCTACCGTGCCGCCATCAGCCACTGATCTGGAGGCAGCCGCCCTAGATCCGGAGCGCTGGGACCCTCGACGACGCCTCGCCACCGCCTTCCGCCAAGACTCCTCCCTAATCCGTGCCGCGTCGCCGAGTACACCGACCACCATAATCCTCCGGAGTAGCTCCGCCCACCGGCCTACTCCTTCACGCTGGACCGCCGGTGTCAGCCCCCCGGCTTCCCGCTCTCCTTCTGCCAGCCGCGATCGGAGCCGCCGCCACCTCTCCGGGCGCGCTGCCGCGCCGGAGCAGGCGCCGTCGGCCGAGCCCCTCGGTAAAAACCCTCTCCTTCACTACTTCCCTATTATTAAAGAGGAATGAGCTGTATTGTTTTTTAAGGAATGATTATTATGATTATTATTTATATTATTATTATTAATATTATTATTATTGTTAGTATGTATTATTATTACAGTATATATAAATTTATTATTATTATATATTATTATTATTATTATTATTATTATTATTGTTTTTATTATTATTATCAAAAGAAAAAGAGGGTTGTATTATTTTTAGGGTTTTATTATTATTAATATTATTATCATTATCATTATTATTAGTTATTATTAATTTTATTATTATTATTATGGATATTATTATCAGTAGTTTTTTAAAATTATTATTGTTATTTATTCTTAATATATGTAGTAAATATTCCTAAAAATATATTGTAATTAAAAATATAGTTTTTGGCCTACAAAACCTATTTGACAAAAATTAAGTTACAATTTTAAAAACAAATTTTTCTATATTTTCCAAAGTACTTATCTAAAATTATTTTTAACTAAACAAATCTAGTTTTTCATATTACAGATACTTTCTAAAATAGCATAAGGTATTTCTCCACAAATTTCTCTATTCATGTCAATGACTAATCATCTATTCATATTTTCTCGCGACCATGTTGCATCGACCATGGCTATTGGACAAACAAGACTTATTGGATCATTGCACCACACCAGGCATAACACCAGGCAAGACACCTTGCCTTTACTGTTTAATTTTTTGCTCAATATCATGCATACTTTTTCTTATTTTGCAAATATAATGTTGTTCTTTCAAAACCCTATGTAGTTGCAAATTACTATACTGTAAGCAATTGGCTTAGAATTAAGGGACCACCGTATGTTTATTACATCTCATAAACTGTCACGATGTGCCACGGATTGTGTGTGAGTTGTGAGTCACAAAATAGTAATGCTCCAGTCCCAAAATACGTAGGACTAAGTAAGTAGACATGCCAGCTGTATATATATGAAGTACAGGGCCTTGTATGTATACATAAGCTGTAAAATGCAGTAAACCACAACTAACTAATCTCATCCACAAAATAAGAGAATAAAAGATAGCATATAATAAATTGTTCTGATACAATATGTTGTGTGGAGACACATCTATACCAACCAAAATAAAAATGAAGAAGTACATGATATATAAAAGGCTAAGTGGAAGTAGCAAGGAGGAATCAAGTCACGTCATCTTCGAATAAATAAAGAATACCACGATCCCGGCTAGGATACCTGCGGAAGACATGAACACACACCTGGGAAATAACCAGGTCCTCAGAGGGACGTAACAAGATACATGAAGAACAAGCTAATATGAACTGTCAAAATAATAATAATATGCAAGACTCTCCTAGACACCAATATGCAAAAGGAAAGGCTAACCATTTATTGTGCAATTTAGAGGACAACTTTCATGCACGTGGGTGGGATTTAGGCTACATGTACGTAACTGGCATCCAGTCATCCGTATTCGTCCGTAACGTCCAAAACATCAGAGGGCATCTGCAAATATAAATCATCATAGTTCCTTTCGAAAACTATGGTTTACCTGTTTGGCTTCCCATACGCACTAGCGACTGTCCTCCACCAATGTTTCCCATACTGACCAAGTCACGTACATAACTCGTCCAGTTTTGTAACTGCTTGAGTCTCTATACCCTAGTCATAACAGTTATGATCATCTATCCATCACACGACTTCTTACATAAATATGGCCAGTCAATATGCAAGTCGTGCCCCTAGCAACATGTCTCAAACCGTATAGTGTAGTGTCATGGCCAACGAAGATATAAGAATATCCCACAATAGAAGGGTAGTCCACTACAACTAAGTCGACATGCAACAAATTAAAATAAAACAAAGAAACGACTGATAAAGTCGCTTGCACCCAAGTGTGGCTTGGACGCACAGTTCATAAAAATATGAAACAAAATAAATAAATGCTAAAAATAAATAATATAAAAGTAAATATAGTAAGGTATACTTGCCTGAGTCCTGAGTACTGTGGTGGCAAAAATCAGACAGAAAAGTAGGTGGAACAACGGCTGCCGAGGAACTAAGGTCCAAACAAACATCTTCGGATGCTGAAAATAGTCTATTATCTAATTATAATTAATACTGTACCTACTACATTTATTTAATAAATTTTGAAATTAGTATATGGTATAGATTTTTGTATCAGCTTTCCGAAAAACTAAACGGATCGCATTTTTGTGCCCGAAATCTCCCGAAATCACAAAAATACTGAAACACGTTTATTTTTGGGACACTAGATACTCAAACAGTTTTGTAGAATTCTACAGAACTAATTTTGTCTATCAAAATATGTTTCTGGAAATCTTACCTCGATACGCTTCTTTTAAAAAAAACTGGAGGCAAAACGGAGTTCGGAGCTAGGAGATATCGTCATTCCAAGTTGCTCTTGCTGCTAAAAAGCGGGGCTGAATTCTAATGACGAATTTTAGAGTTTCTATTGGACTAAAAATAATTTCAAATTATGGCTGATAGAAGGGAGATGTATTGGATTTATATAGGTATTTATTTCAAATTTATCTCCTAAATTAGACAGGATTTGATTTAAATAAATTGGAGTTTGCTTAGGATAGAATATAGATAGAGATGTTTTCCTAGTAGAAGTAGGATTAGTATTTATTTAAAATATTGTTTATATTTATCTAAATTATCTATAACATTATTTAAAATTACTATAGATAATAAATAGAGTTAATATTTATTTAAACACCTTCATCTAATCTTATTTATACAAGCTGAAATATTTAATACTAATTTGACAGTTATTCTATATTATGTAAATAGTGTACAATATAAGTAACATGTAAAAAGTAATAAAATTTATGAAATAAATCCTAAAATTTTAAGAAAAATTATATAATATAGTTTAGATCCTTAATGTACTAGAAAAATAGCTTTATATATTTTTATACTAAATTCACTAATGAGCACAATACTAAATATATGTAAAATAATACAAATTATATAATAAGTCAATAAATAATTATTTAAAAAATCCAAAAATTCCACAAATATTTAATTTGAAAAATCAGGGGATTTACAAAAGTCTTATCTAGATAAGGACTAAGAAGAGTTTTAATTCTCCTTGGATTTTTCACTATTTAATTTAAATTGATTTAAAAGTAACGCAATCAAATATAATCCAATGTAGATAGATTCTACCTCTAATTTAAACTGTATTTAAATAACTTAATATATTTTTTCCAACTTAAATCACCATAATTAATAATATATTAAACCAACCCATATTTAATATATATATTTTGAAATAATATATTAGTGATAATAATTAATTTTGAAAATACAATTATATATACACTCGCATGCAAAAATAATACTTACATAAAACACAGTTTTTCTAAATTACTAGTTATACTTGTACCATAAAATAAAATGGTCTTTTTTAAATAAAAATAAAGTTTGGCAATCCTCGGCGCGACGCATTTACAACTTCAAGCAATATAAAATATTTATCATCTATTATTTGAAATATTTTCTACATCTATATAATTAAAACGTTTTATAAAAATATGTACTTTGCACTTATTCGCACTTGACGAGAAATTTACGAAACGTTAACTCGTACGCGACGTACAAATACGAAGTACAAAAATTAATACCATATTTATTAAAAAATTATAGTAAAAATTTAGAAGCTTTACATCCTACCCAACTTACAAGAATTTTGTCCTCGAAATTTAGGAATAGCTAGGGTAGGGAAGATAGAAAGAGTTCATCAATACCGAAATACGATTAAATTTTTGGATGAGGCGAAGAAACGACGTTCGACACAAACATGTATTAGAAGATCATGATTTTGATATCTGCGAAAATATATCATGGTTATGGAATTGAAGAAGGGTCGCTAGTTAAGGTAATAAAATTATGATAACACGAATTAGAGAATAGAAAGGAATTGAGTAGGTCAAAGAGAATAATTTAGACATTTAGGAGGGATAATTTCTTGAGCGAATATAGTCGTCTAGGTTTAAAGCATGGTTAAGGAAATGATTTGAATCATTTTCAAGTTTCGAGAACGATTAGAAGGTTGCGATAATGAATCTAGGGTAGAGGAAAAAGGTAACTCAAGACGGGGATATAGTCACATTGGTTGGTCAGTGGTTAACTATCTTAGCAATAGATGGTGGGCAACTAAGGTGTCACGACCCGCACCCTGATTAGGGGCACGAGAACGTGGGTACGTCCAGCCTACGCCGCAGTGTCGGCGGTAGAACGCTGTATAGGTCATCTATAACAACTAACATCTAACAATAAGACATATAAACCTGTCATCTCCGCACGGAGGTATAACATAACATCTCAACTCTATATCTCAAACACAAGTCTAGGAAAGATAAAGATAGAACATGATATGGAATCAGATGAAAGGAAGAACTGAATATATATAGAGTTATCACACCACACAAGTAGATATCCAACACAATAAGTACAAGATCTGAAATATAACTAAGTCACAACTAACAATCGGAACAGTCCGATACAAAATGAAAACTGTAAACACTAGACTAGACTAGGCACCCTCTACTGAGCTAGATGCTCCTCAGGCTCCTGAAGGTCACCCTCATGTGTCCCATAGAAGGTAGGACAGTCACCATCATCATCTGTAATATTTTCAACAGGCCCAGTCAGGACAGGAACGAGCACAATACATCTCACGCAGTTCATATCAGGTTGGGAAATGTAAAGCATGCATAGAGTAAGATACATGAACTGTAAAGAATATATGTAAAACGAGAGAGATTTGATAACTGGAAATATCTATATATATGATAAGTAAGAACTGTAGGTAACCTGTGATTTAGAGCATGATATGGTTATATAAACGTGCTTAGGACATATACAAGATTTCACAAGATTTTACAAGAATTTGTACAAGATGGGATTTGATCACATAACCATTTCCTACTCACCCTCCCCAATCAATACACAAGGATCCAGTCAAGTTACGTTACTTTGTACAAGAGGTTTTTATCATGTTTGCTCGCGTGATCATGAGAGTACAAGATTGCACAAGAGTATACATGAAAGCGATGTACATGAAATACAAGATGTTCGTGAAAAGCACATGACAACTGTATCTGATGCACCCCGAGGGAGATAACATCGCATAACAAGATCCATATAGTACCAATCCGTGATAATGACGTGACAGCATCATGTAAGGTAATCTAAAGCAAGAATATAAGTCCTAACAAGCATGAAAAGATCAGAGAATGTACTCGCCTGTCACCCTGTATGACTGATATGAATAGATGTCCGAACTGGTGTCACAGAGTCCTATTTAGAGTAAAACAGGTCACAACATATTCACAATGGTAAAAATAGAGTATACAATGCATACTACATGATTCTAGGTCAATCTGGTCAAAAGTCAACTCTTGGTCAACTCTAAAGTCAAACTAGTCAAGTTAGGTCAACACTAGTCAACTAGTTAGGGTTTTAGTCAAACTAGTCAAAGTAGTTGTTTTAGGTCATTCCTAGTCATTTCTAGGTTAACTAGGTCACTTTTGACCTAAGGTTGACTTTGGTCAACCCTTAGTCAACAAGGGTCAACAAGTGGGTTTAGGGTCATTAGGGTTAGCCCCTAGCCATAGGCTAATGATCTTGGCCATAGGCTAATGATCCTAGGCCATAGGCCATAGTCATAGGTTTTCATATAAACCTATACCTAGTAAGTTATATATATATACATGTCTATATATATATATATAGATATATACAAGTCTATCTACTACCCATTTATATATCAATATATGAATACTATATATAATACCATCACCCACATATATATATATATATATATATATATATATATATATATAATGATACTACATGAGAACTAATACAAATATATATATATATATCATATATATATATACATATATATATATATATAAAACTTATATATATTATATATATATAGAGAGGGAAGAAAGAGGGAGAATTAGAGTGAGAGAGAGTGAATGAGAGAGAGGGATAGAGAGAGAGAGAGTGACACACTGCAGTACACAGCAGGGGGGGTTCAGTTTCCTGGAACAGGAAACGAGTCCCTAAACTATACCAATACACACACACACCCCCTACATATATACATGTATATACACATGTATATACATGTATACTCACCTAAATTTCTCCTACACACACACATACATATATACATGTATATACAATATATATACACATAATTATACATATATATATACATCAAAAATCAATTTGAAATCGGATTTTGAGAACTGGAAATACAAAAATACTGTTCATACTGAACATAGAGGGGGGGTAAACCAAATTCGACCCCTAAACCCTAGCTAATAGTTCAATCCAATGGTTGGTAATTGTGTCCCCATACGTGTAGGTGTCGTGTGTGTCCACGGGAGTCCACCACGACACGACACGGCGTGTCCAATTGTTTAAAAACACAAACGGGTAAGTCACAGTGTCACAGCGTCGTGCACGCGTGCACTTAGCTCTAGGACACGACACACGTGTCTAGGAGTCTCGTGCACGTGTGGGTAGGTTCGCCTAGGGTTGGTCTAGGGTTTAGGTAGCCTGTCTCGTGTCCACGTGTCCTCAGGACACGGCACGAGACGCGTATCAGTGGGGAAAATCCGCGCGTGTACAGTGCGTGTAAAATCAGTGCGCGCGCGTTTTCTTCGTGCACACACATCGAGGTCGTATGAAATTTTATGGGTGTGATGTCAGTCACTAGGGCCACGTGTCCATGAAGTTTCGTGTCAAACCATTGCGTGTCGTGTCCGCAATCGGTGTCGGGTAGCAGGACAGCGTGCACAGTCTCGTGCACGCGTGTCGAAGGGTCGTGTGCTCTACACGGGGCACGTAGAGCCTTGTGCTCGTGTCAGTGGGCTGGTGGGGAAGTTAGGTTCGTGTCTAGGTTACTGTATCGTGTCCACGACTCATGTGGACACGATAGGAAGTGTCGAACAGTGGGGTTTAAACAGTGTGCAGTGTAGTATTTAACAGTGTGTTCGTGTCCAATTTAGACACGGACACGATACGATTTCGTGCTCAGTAAGTTAGGGTTGTGTCCTACGTGTCTAGGGCTACCCAAAAATATAATTTGTTTTACAAAAACACAACATTAAACCCTAAGTGACATTTCACCAAACACAGAATTTAGAACACATATACGTGTCCGATACGGACACCAAACCAATCCTATTTCCTACCAAACTTAGCCTACAGTACCCTAGTATCTATATGCATGCAAATATGAAGAGAAATCACTATATTAACTAGGTTTGATAGTATTTACCTATTAGTGCAAAACCAATGGAAAAACCCAATGTAGGGGGGTGTGTCCACTAGCCTTGATGATGCCCCAAAGCTTGTGACCTTGTTGGCTAGCCTTCCACAGTCTCTTCTAGGTACTAGGATTCCAATGCAAAAGATTTGAGTGGATTTGGAGTTAAAATGAACAAGTTATGGGTGTTTGAAGTGGAGGGGTTCTCAAGGTTTCATGAAGTTGTAAAAATGGCTTGAATGAATGATGGGGTGTGCATATAGGATGGGGGTGTTGTTGGCTGCCATGGGGGGGTAGGGGTAGGCTATAGGGCCCCTTTCCACCTTGCGAAGCTTAGCCCCTAAGGCTTTGACTAAGGGGGGTTAGATATTTAGGTTCTAAATATCTAAAAAGTGAAATATCTAGATATTTATCTAACTAGATATTTATACATAAGGCTAATATCTAATCATTAGTCTTCTAGGTTAGTGGCTAACCTCTAGATTAGGGTAAATAGGTTAGGGATCATCAAGTCACAAATCAAAAGTCCATGAACAGTAAAATCTCACTAATCCTTCTTAATTCCTAGAAAATTACCAAAATACCCCCTTAGGCTAAAACCACTAAAATGATATTCTAAGCCTATGGTCAAGTTCTCATGGTCATGGCAACTTCTAGGTTAGAGAAAACTAGGATTTACACTAAGTTATACTAACCAAAATCACAAAGTCATAAGTCATGACTTAGCATGACTTTAGAAATGGTTTAACTACACTAATAATCACCAAAAATTATATCATGACTAAAATACTATTAATTAATAATAAAAATAATAAATTTTCAAAAATCTCCAATTTCAGAAAACTGGGTGCTACATAAGGGGATATCAAGTACGAGTGTTTGTCTCTCTAATATAGGCGAAAGACGAAAATAATAAAGAGTTCGAAGAAGATATTATCGAATACGAATAAGTGGTTCAAAGACGATTGAAAATTTTCAAAAAGAATTGCTAAGGCAGTCGCGGTTGGAATTCTAGAGGCCAAGTTTAAGTATGTCTCCATCCACGTCGAACAATATATGAAAAGCGAACCAAAGTGCACTAGGTTGATCAGACCATTGTGCACCGGTTCTGATTAGACACTGTATTAGTGGACATCCCTAATAATACATATGTCGTAAAGAAGCTCGATAAAAGAGTAAGCTTGCAAAACTAAGGCTAAATTAGCATCATAAGATAGTCAAAATATAAGTAAGGAATACTAATGAAGGAAATTAAATAGTCGAAGATCCATTAAAATCTAAGTCTTGCCCAAAGTTTGGGCTTATCCAGTCGTCCTTGGGTTTTCTTATCTATGGCTTGGTTGACTAGATAAGTTAGGGTCCTCTGAATTCTATAGTCTAAGTAAACTTATCAATATGGGTTACAAGGACAAAGGTTTGTTAGGTCATGAGGTATTCTACCCAACTTACAAGAGTTAAACTAGTAGTGTGATGGGACAATGGGTCAAGCAATCAAGATAAAGCACAAAGTTAAGCATTTAAGGAATAAAGTAAAACAAAATCACATATCGGATCGAAAGAATTGAGTCGAGGTTGAGTCCCTATCCTTGGTCGAAAAATATATCGGTATCATGGTAAAGGTTACAGTTTAGTCTTTTTGGCCCAAAAGTCATATCATGAACATAGAGTACAAGAAGACGTGTTTTAGTGGCACGTGATATACCTATATGAAGGTGAGCTCGTCTAGGTGTTACATATAAAATTTGTTGGAAGGTAACATCTAGTATTACACTCCAAATATCAAAGTCACGATAAAGGACACAAAAAGATCTAAAATAGAAAATGGGAGTTCATGAAGTGACAATTAATGCACAAACATTAAAGAAGATCAAGTTGAAGCATGAAATAAAATTAATTAAGCAATCTAGTAAAATAATTTAGGGACACAGTTTCCAAAGAGAAGATAGTCTCCTAGGTGGATACAGTCAAGGAACGATTAAATCATTTCTTAAATTTCAAACGGTTAGAAGGTCACAATAAAAGATCTGGATTTGGGGAAAGGTCAAGTAAGTCAAAATTGATATATAATCACATGGTTTGGTAGATGACTAACTTCACTTGTGTATGTGCAATGATCATGGATGATATGGAAATTAATGGGGTATACTTTCATCTCATTAAGGTGATCCCATGTATATCTTGGTTTCTTATCTATACAAGTCTAAACTTCTATTTTTTCAAGCTTCCTTAACAATTCTCAATGGGATTCTCAAATTAATTTACCAAAAATTATTTTATGTCGCCAAGTATAATCATACTTTAAAAATTTAATTCCTTCAATAAATCTTGAGGTATCCCTTTAGATTATTGTCAACACCTTTCCTTTCCTCATTTTTTACCAACATTTAATACACAAATCGAAACCTTAAACTCAAAATCTAAATAACTTTATTTTTAAATCATATGACACGAAAAACTTAAGATATATATATTTTTTTTCTTTTTCACATCCCCATATATCATATGTATTTCTAAAACCTTTAAATAAAAATTTTGTTTTCTCCATCTTATAGGATTTATCGGTCCTTTCGTGAATACCTTCCAACAGTCTCAAATTAACCTTTATCATAACACCAATAAATTGTTCATCAAGTTTTTAATGTTATCAATTCAACTTTAAACTCAAAATAATCTTATCAATCAATCATCAAATATAAATTTGAAATTTGAAATTTATTTCAATCAATTTTATATCTTCCAAATATTTTAAACCAAATTTTTTTACTATCATCCTTCAAAAATAAACTTGTAAATCGTACCACTAAATTTAAAAATCTAAAGCTATTTCTTATATCGATTTCATACTCAAATAAATCGTAACTATTTCACAAAAATTAACATTTTGTTTTCTCAATTTATCAATCCTTTAGTAGTATCAAGATAAAATCCATCTCTACTACCCAACTTAGAATTTACTAACTCTTAAGATCATACTTTTAGGAAACATAAATGCTTTTATACACAAATAAGACCTCAATGCATACTAATTGTCAATGTAATCCTTCTAGCCATGTGTTTAACCTATGAGCATATACTAGTGTAGTCATCTTCCTAGTTGTCACTAAGCACGAAACTAAGAATTTACGATAGAAGGAGTCAAGCAAGATGCAAATCAAAGGGGTCGATCGAGAGTTCGGAATTTGAAGTCAAAAAAGAATGTCAAGTAGATGGATGAGATTCTAGACTCTAATCCTATATGCAGGCTCACATCGGTACAATAACGTAACCGAAGTGATGAACTTGACCTGCATGGGCCACCACAAAAATATGTAACACCCCAGTCCCAAAATACGTAGGACTAAGTATATAGATATGCCAGCTGTATAGATATAAAGTACAGGGCCCTGTATGTATACATAAGCTGTAAAATGCAGTAAACCATAACTGACTAATCTCATCCACAAAATAAGGGAATAAAAGATAGCATATAATGAATTGTTCTGATACAATATGTTGGGTGGAGACACATCCACTACCAACCAAAAAAAAGAAGAAGTACATGATATACAAAAGGCTAAGTGGAAGTAGCAAGAAGGAACCAAGTCACGTCATCTTCGAATAAATGGAGAAGACCACGACCCCGGCTAGGATACCTGCGGAAGACATGAACACACACCTGGGGAATAACCAGGTCCTCAGAGGGACGTAACAAGATACAGGAAGAACAAGCTAATATGAACTGTCAAGATAATAATAATATGTAAGACTCTTCTAGACACCAATATGCAAAAGGAAAGGCTAACCATCTATTGTGCAATTTAGAGGACAACTTTCATGCGCATGGATGAGATTTAGGCTACATGTACGTAACTGGTATCCAGTCATCCGTATTCGTCCGTAACGTCCAAAACGTCAGAGGGCATCTGCAAATATAAATCGTCATAGTTCCTTTCGAAAACTATGGTTTACCTGTTTGGCTTTCCATACGCACTAGCGACTGTCCTCCCCCAATGTTCCCTACACTGACCAAGTCACGTCCATAACTCGTCCAGTTTTGTAGCTGCTTGAGTCTCTATACCCTAGTCATAGCAGTTACGATCATCTATCCGTCACACGACTTCTTACATAAAAATGGCCAGTCAATATGCAAGCCGTGCCCCTAGCAACATGTCTCAAACCGTGTAGTGTAGGTGTCATGGCCAACGGAGATATAAGAATATCCCACAATAGAAGGGTAGTCCACTACAACTAAGTCGACATGCAACAAATAAAAATAAAACAAAGAAACGACTGATAAAGTCGTTTGCACCCAAGTGTGGCTTGGACGCACAGTTTATAAAAATATGAAACAAAGTAAATAAATGATGAAAATAAATAATATGATAGTAAATATAGCAAGGTATACTTGCCTGAGTCCTGAGCACTGTGGTGGCGAAGATCAGACAGGAAAGTAGGTGGAACAACGGCTGCCAAGGAACTAAGGTCCAAACAAACATCTCCGGATGCTGAAAATAGTCTATTATCTAATTATAATTAATACTGTACCTATTAGATTTATTTAATAAATTTAGAATTAGGATATGGTATAGATTTTCGTATCAGCTTTCCGAAAAACTAAACGGATCGTATTTTTGTGCCCGAAATCTCCCGAAATCACAAAAATACTAAAACACGTTTATTTTTGGGACACTAGATACTCAAACAATTTTGTAGAATTCTATAGAATGAATTTTGTCTATTAAAATATGTTTCTGGAAATCTTACCTCGATACGCTTCTTTTAAAAAAAATTGGAGGCAAAACGGAGTTCGGAGCTAGGAGATATCGTCGTTCCAAGTTGCTCTTGCTGCTAAAAAGCGGGGCTTAATTCTAATGACGAATTTTAGAGTTTCTATTGGACTAAAAATAATTTCGAATTATGGCTGATAGAAGGGAGATGTATTGGATTTATATAGGTATTTATTTCAGATTTATCTCCTAAATTAGCTAGGATTTGATTTAAATAAATTGGAGTTTGCTTAGGATAGGATATAGATAGAGATGTTTTCCTAGTAGAAGTAGGATTAGTATTTATTTAAAATATTATTTATATTTATATAAATTATCTATAACATTATTTAAAATTACTATAGTAACAATATAAGTAACATGTAAAAAGTAATAAAATTTATGAAATAAATCCTAAAATTTTGAGAAAAATTGTATAATATAGTTTAGATCCTTAATGTACTAGAAAAATTGCATTATATATTTTTATACTAAATTCACTAATGAGCACAATACTAAATATATGTAAAATAATACAAATTATATAATAAGTCAATAAATAATTATTTAAAAAATCCAAAAATTTCACAAATATTTATTTTAAAAAATCAGGGGGTTTACAAAAGTTTTATCTAGATAAGGACTAAAAAGATTTTTAATTCCCCTTAGATTTCTACTATTTAATTCAAATTGATTTAAAAGTAACTCAATCAAATATAATCCAATGTAGATAGATTCTACCTCTAATTTAAACTGTATTTAAATAACTTAATATATTTTTTCCAACTTAAATTATCATAACTAATAACATATTAAATCAACCCATATTTAATATATATATTTCGAAATAATATATTAGTGATAATAATTAATTTTGAAAATATAATTATATATACACTCGCATGCAAAAATAATACTTACATAAAATACAGTTTTTCTAAATTACTAGTTATACTTGTACCATAAGATAAAATGGTCTTTTTTAAATAAAAATAAAGTTTGGCAATCCTCGGCGCGACGCATTTACAACTTCAAGCAATATAAAATATTTATCATCTATTATTTTGAAATATTTTCTACATCTATATAATTAAAACGTTTTATAAAAATATGTACTTCGCACTTATTCGCACTTGACGAGAAATTTACGAAACGTAAACTCGTACGCGACGTACAAATACGAAGTACAAAAATTAATACCATATTTATTAAAAAAATTATAGTAAAAATTTAGAGGTTTTATATCGATGTAAAACCCCTAAATTTCTGCTATATTTTTAGTACTGATTATTTTTTTGTATTATACATCGCATAGTCGTATTGTATGTCGCGCGAAAATTTACGTTTTTTGTATTTACTCGTCTAGTGCGAATATATGCGAGGTACATATTTTTAGAAAAATAATTTTTATTTTATTATCGATGATGGTTTCAAAATATATATAATAATTATTTTTATTAAAGGTTGTGAAAAATATCTATCGAGGTTGTCAAAACTTATTATTTTAGTTATTTATAAAATGCTATCTTATTTTAATAATGGTAATTTAGAAACTAGATTTGTGTGAATATTTTACTCGTGTAAAGCACATAAAAATTATTTCATGTATATTTTCAAAATTTTTTGTTAATTATAATAAATTATTTAGCAATAAGGTATTCTAAATATTTGAATATTTTTATTTATTTTTGAAATTATTTGATCTAATTTATTAAAAAGGCATTTTAAAGATATTTCCAATCACTATTAAAAATATTTATCCTAATTTTTGAAATTAATTATTTCTATTATTTATCAAAAGATATTTTGAAATTCATTATGGTAATTTAAATAATGATTGGATTTTGTTGATTTAAGAAAAGTTTATCTATGCTTATATCAAATTTGGAGTTGATCGATTTGGTTTTAAAGTTCAATTTAGAATAAATATGCGAATTATCTATATATCTAAGCTAATTTAGATTTAATTGGATTTAAACAAGATTGAGATTGGATTTGATTGAATTAATTTATTTAAATTAATATGGTATTTATCTTGGGGTTTTAAATCAATTCTAATCCTTATCCAACTGGGAATTCTCATATCCTATAAATAGTCAGGTACTCTTCCATAAATTTCTCACATCCACAAATTTCTCCACAAGTATACGTGCGTGCATCGTGTCCGTGTTTTTCGTCCAAATTCTTATTCCATGTTTTGTTTACAAATAAAATTTCATCTTCTCCATATCGGACACCCCCGAAACACCATCAAATCTCTAAACCTAACCCGTTCCTCCCCCCTGACCGTCTCCTGGCCTGTCCCACAGACAAACCCGACCACAACTTCTTCTCCGCCGCGCCCGTCACCAAGACCAGGATGCCGCCACCACCGTCTCTGTCTCTCACCCGCCTTTATCCTCCACCATCGAACCCCAGTCCCGACCGCAGCTATACGAACGGCCTTCACCGTCGTCACCACTAACACATTCACCAACCCGGCCACCTCCATCATCAGAAATTTGCCACCATCCCGGCCGACCTCGCCGTGGCACCATCGCCAGCATCACAAACCCCGATCAATCCGAGCCCTTTCCAGACCCGTCACCACCGTCACCATCACAACCCGATCAAAATCACCACCACCGCCATACTCCGGCAACACACCACCGCCGCCCACGGCCACAAATCATAACACCACACCGACACCCGCCAAAATCGGCCACCCTTCCGTGGCCGGCATCTCCGAACCCAAAACCCCAAAATTAAGTAAAACCCTAACCATAAACTCACATGGCCGCGCCTAGCCGCTGTACCCGTCGTGCGCCTCCCTGCGTCGACGAGCGCGCCGCCTGCGCCCCCATGGCAGAAACCCTCACCGCCCGGCCATCAGCGGCTCCGGGCGCCATCCGCTCGACTACTCCTCGGCGGGTGTCACCCAGCTTCAGCCGATGAAGCTTCCGCCACACATCGGCGAGCCCCAGCGCGCAGCGCCATCCCTGGCCCACCGCGCGGACGACCGACACCTCATCTTGAGCATCGGACCGGTCAGCTCCCGACGCACCGTCGCCTAGCCCCGAGCGACCGAGCGCCGGCGGCCGACAGACCTTGTACACCCTTCCCGCTTCGCCTACGTCCCCGCTCCTCCCCTTCTCCTCCGTAAGCCCCGGCGAGCTCCTCCTCCGACCATCTCCCCTCTGCTCCCCCAGTCTTCTTCCTTCTCCCGAGCCGCTATCCGACTTCTCCGATCTCTCCCTCTCCCTTTTTTCTTTTCTTATCCCTCTCTCTCCTCCCGTCTATAAGAAGGATCAGAAACCATTTTTTTGATTATTATTATTATTATTATTATTTTATTCTGTTGTTATTATTATTATTACTATTTTAATCATTGTTATCTTTATTATTGTAAGTACTGTTGTAAACAGTACATATATAAAAATATATTTATATTTATATTTTTGATATTAAGTTATTGGTATCTTAATATACTAGGTATAAATTGCTAGAAGCCTTATTATTATTATTATCGTGTTTTTCTTTTATGGTTATTATCATTTTTGTACCTACTAGTAGTGGATTAAAAATAGATTTGCTATAGATATTATAAATATTTTCTAAAAAGTTATATCATGAATTTTGTCTAAATCGATTTCAAATTTTGTTTTAACTTAGAATATATTATGATATTTATATATATAGTTTTCTACCTATAATTTTATTTTTGACAAATTTAGGGTTTAGCCTAAAAACGATTTCTATTTTTCAAGTATGCATTTATCTAAAATTATTTTTCACTATAAAATATAGCTTTAAGCAATATAACTATTTTTCTAAAATAGTATATATTACTTTCACAAACCCTTCGACTATCGATTCTTGACCATACCAATCCCATTATTCCTATTTCCTCATCAATTTTGCACTTCATTATGTCAAACCTAACTAAGTTGACCATTCTGGACCCGATGGAACAGTTCATGCCATCATCCGAGGCCGTCATGCATAGTTATAATATCGCAGTCATACTCCATGCCACATGACTATAGCACCATATCAGACGACACACCAGGCAAGTATACCTTGCTAATTAACTGTCAAATTATTTATTTTCTACATTATTTATTTTGTTTCATATTGTTAGTTTCCTTTGTTATAAACTGCACGTCCAAGCCACACTTGAGTGCAAGCGACTTTATTAGTCATTTTACTTTACTATATGCATGTTAACTTAGTGTTAGCAGACTACCTTCTTGTTGTGGGATATCCTTATATCTCCTTGGGCCATGACCTCACACTACACGATATGAGACATTTTGCTAGGGGCATGACTTATGGATTGTCCATCTCTAAAGTTGTGTGACGGATAGATGATTGTAACTGCTATGACTAGGGTTTTAGAGACTCAAGCAGTTACAAAACTGGATGAGCCATGGACATGACTTGAACAGTATGGGAAATATTGGGGGAGGACAGTCGCTAGTGCGTATGGGAATCCAAAAGGTAAACCACAGTCTCCGGATAGAACTGTGGCAATTTATTTGCAGATGCCCTCTGACGTTTTGGACGTTACAGACGGATACGGATGACTGGATGCCAGTTACGTACACATAGCCTAAAATCCCACCCATGCGCATAAAAGTTGTCCTCTAAATTGCACATTGGGCGGTTAGAATCTCCTTTGCATATTTGTGTCTAGGATAGTCTTTTATATATTATTTTATTATTCTGACAGTTCATATTCGCTTGTTCTTCCTGTATCTTGCTACGTCCGTCTGAGGACCTGGTTATTCCCCAGGTGTGTGCTTTCATGATTCACTGCAGGTGTTCTAGCCAAGGTCGTGATTCTCTCCATTTCTTCGAAGACGATTGAGCTTGGTTCGTCTTGCTATTTTATTGATCGATTCTTGTACATTTCTTTCATTAAGATAGTTGGTAGTGGACTTTGTCTCCGCTCAATGATTGTACCATAAATATTCAAGTTGATTTTATTTTATTATTCTTTTCATTGTGGATGAGATTTAGTTTGTCTTGGATTATTGTATTTACAGCTTATGTATAACTACAAGGCCCTTGTACTTTATATGTATACAGCTGGCATGTCTACATTTCTAGTCCTACATATTTTGGGACTGGGACATATTGTGGTGGCCCATGCAGGTCAAGATAAATTGCTTGGTTACCTTACCGTACCAAGCAAGCCTGCGTATAGGATTAGAGTCTAGGATCTCATCCACATACTTGACCGCCTTCTCGCTTGATAAATATTTTACTGCGTAGAACCTTCATAACTTAGCAGCTACAACTGCAATTGTTAGCAAACCGAAGTCAACCTTAGCAAACCGGAGCCCCCCCATAGTCCTAGTACTATTAGAAGACAGCAGCAGCAGCAGTAATTAAACTGCTCCGCAACCGAAACCCAAATCCCCATATCTCTTCTCCCTCCTTAAGCCCCCTCGATCTTGAACCCCAGATGAACTACCCTTGCTGCTGGCGGCGATGCACCACCGCACAAACACTGTCGGACATCCCAGGCCGACCGCACACCAGAACAGTCTCGGTTTTGCCAAACAGCAAGGTACCCTTCTTCCAATCCTCATTTCTTCATGCACGCTCGATGATTTCTCAAATTATAAACTCCTGTGAGTAGCCCATATGAACCCCTCCAATCTCCTTCTAATGGAATCCTGAGAACCCCAAGGGATTGCTCGAGAAATCGAGGCAAAGTCGCCCCAAAAACTGTTGAAAACAGAGTTTGAACCTAGTTTCAAAACCATAACTTAGAAGCCAATTTTTGAACAGAATACTAGGATTACCGAGGAACTAATTAAACACATGTGAAGAAAACATAACCACGATTAAAACGCAACTTGTAGATCTGTATTTTGATTTCTGTGTAAGAATTAAATCAGTGTTAACTTGTACGAAAAACTGTTTTCAAAATAGTTAATTTCAGAGAATTTTTCCCGATACGACGTGCGCCCCGACAAACCGGGCAACGTAGTCGTGTGCTATATGCATCGAAAGGCACGTATGGACGTTGCTGACGTGTGGGAACTGACGGAACTCAGTTTCGTCGTGTGTGCGCGACGAAATCAACGCGTATCCGTCGAGATACCCCCGTATCGGCGTTTTGCAAACTTGTCCATAAATTCGTGTACGGTCGTCCAATCGAGACGAAACTTATGCCAACAGGTCCGAATCGAAATTCTGGTCCTATGTGCTAAGTTTGGTTCGATTCTGAGAAGGTCGAATCGGAACCCCTTTTTGGTGGGCCCACGACCCACTCAAACGGGCAATTTTGTGCACGGCTCATCGGAATCCAAAACTCGACATACCGTTGAGTTTCTCTCCTCACACTGAATCCATAGACATGTAGTTTGACGACTTTAGAGACCATAGACTTTGGCACACGTTTCGGTGCAAAGCGGGTCCAACGGCGGACATCGTTTTGACCCAAAATTACGATTTTACCCCTGTTCCAGAATTGGACTTTTGGACAGGCATTTCCTAGGTATATCTTCTTCATCGAGATCATTTTTTATGTTTGTTTCAGCGTCTGGAGTCATCTATGATTTGTGAGTTTTGGTGCTAACACTTGCTACTCTTGGATTGCCCTTCTCGTACCACAGACAAGTATACCTTGCCATAGATTTTTGATTGTGCTCATTTATTTTCAGCATACCTTATTATTGTATATTTATTTCTTTGTTGTTCTTTGTTATATATAGTGCGTCCAAGTCACACTTGGGTGCAAGTGGTTAAATTTAGTCGTTATTTATGTCTTTTTGCATGTCAACCTTGTGTCAGTTGACCACCCTATGAGTATGTCGGATATTTTCATATCCCCTATGGCATTGACACATGTGTATCACGTGATGAGTGAGTTTATATAGGACACGGACCTGCGTACTCGACTGGCCATCGATACGAACGGGACGTGCGACGGTTAGGAGGTAACTGCTACTAGTGTGTTGATACAGCTGGAGACTACCTGTCATTGGTATTCGAAACATATTTGAGGGAAAGTCGAGTATGTCAAGATTGAGATATCTTCACATAGTTTGGCAGATGACTTAACTACACTCGAGTATATACAACTATCATGGCAATTAATGAGGAATACTTGTATCCCATTAGGGTGACTTGCTTGCTTCTTGGTCCTCTACCAATATATGATCAAATTTCAAATTTCAAGTTCCTCAACAGTTTCGAAATACTATCTCAAGATACTCCATCAAATATTTAATTATAACTTAAAGTTAAATTTTCTCTAAATAATTTCCAAATACCCTTCATCATATCTAATGCAGCACAACTAAACTTTCATAATAAGCCATCACTTTTAAAATTTCCAATTCTCAAATGTACCTCGAGATAAACTCTTAGCCTATTTCATTATTCGCAAATTATGTAACCCAAATTAAATCTTTTTTTTTACCAAAATTTAAATATCCATAATCAAGGCTTTAAACTTGAAATCTAATTAACTTTATAAATCATAGATCATATTACACAATTTAAAATTTGAATTTTTCCTTCAAAGTCGCTTTCATATCCTCCAAATATTTAAACAAAATTTTTCTTTTACCATCATCACTTCAAACTCAAAATTAAATAAACTTATAATTCATACGACTCAATTTAAAACCTCAAGCTCTGTCAAACTAAACTTTCGTCTTCTATAGTTGTTTAAAAATCATAATTAAACTCCTTAAATAATCTCGAGATAAACTTTATAATATTACAATCCAAACTTTCAAAGTTAACCGTAAATCATGCGTCATAATTTAAAAACTTAAGTTATTCCTCAATGGATTTCATATCCCTAATAAATCATAACTATTTCACCATTTCAAAAAATTCGTAAATCAAAAATTTGTTTTCTCGCTCCAGCTGTCCTCTTGTGTATACCACCTTGTAATAACAAAATAATATTCTCACTATCCTTTGAAGGCGGTAATATGCTACTACCCAACTTGGAATTAACTAATCCTTAAGATCATATTTCTAGAAAAATAATACCTTTATGACTCAATTAAAATCTCAATGCATATTAATAGTCAATGTAATCCTTCAGCCATGTGTTTAACCTATGAGCATATACTAATGTAGTCATCTTCCTATCAAGTATAGAAATAAGGATTACGGTAAGAAGAGCTCAAGCAAGATGGAAATCAAGGAGGTCGAACGAGAGTTCAGAATTTGAAGTCAAGAAAGGGTGTCAAGCAGGTGGATGAGATTCTAGACTCTAATCCTATATTACAGGCCCGTTCGGTACAATCATGTAACCGAAACGACAAACTAGACCTGCATGGGCCACCACAAAAATATGTAACGCCCCAGTTCCAAAATACTTAGGACTAGATACGTATCATGGCAGCTGTATACATACGAGTAAATATACGGCTTGTATGTATACATATCTGTAAATATAGAAAGCCAAGAAACTAAATCTCATCTACGAAGAAAAATAATGATATAAAAGCAACTTTGTGTTTGTCATGTACACAATAGTTGGGCGGAGACAAATCCACTACCAACTAAATTAAATATGGAAAAATATACAAGAAAAGAATTGAGCAAGCGAGAGCAAATGACGAGTCCAAGAGCAATCACCACGAAGAAAGGAATGGCCTTAGCTAGAGCACCTGCAAGAAATTACGAAACACACACCTGAAGAGATCACCCGGTCCTCAGAGTGACGTAACAAGACACATAATATCATGACAATAAACTGATTAATAAAAGCTCAACAGAAAAGTATGCACGAGTAAAGGTTCCCAACCATTCTATGTGGAATACACTTTAGAAGATAACGTTCTACGCAGGAGCTTAGGTGTTCAGCATAGATGGAGAGAGAATGGTAGTAGGTAGCGCTCATAAGAGACACTATCGATCATGGGCAGAAAGTAGCACTCATACGAGAACTATCGGCCCCAATCTATGTGTGTACTGAACATGTAGCCCCTACGCTAATAACTGTCTCCTCCCTCCCCATGATACTATACATGCATCGTCTCTACGACACTGTTTAATCCTTAATAACTGCCAAGTCTTCTACACAATCTATTGGCAGTTACATCCTAACGTACGGCCTGTACACACCAATGATCAGTCAGCACGCAAGTCCGTATCTATATGCGACTCACAACTCACACACAATCCGTGGCACATCATGACAGTTTATGAGATGCACTAAACATACGGTGGTCCCTTAACTCTAAGCCAATTGCATAAAGTATAGTAATTTGCAACTACATAGGGTTTTAAAATAAACAACTTGAAAATAAACAAAACATGCATGATACTGAGCAGAAAATTTAAACAGTAAAGGCAAGGTGTCTTGCCTGGTGTTACGCTTGGTGTGGTGCAATGATCCAATAAGTCCGATTCTGTCCAATGGCCGGGGTCGATATATGAGGGTCCAGTATTTCATGAGAAGAGAAACGCGTGATCAGTCGTGATCAATGGTGAAAAACGAAGAAAAATTGTGAAGAACATACTCCTACTATTTTTAGAAAAGTATTTCTAATACTTAAGACTAGATTTTTGTTAGTAAAATAATTTTGGTAAATACTTGAAATAAAAAAACATTTTAGGCAAAATTCTCTGTTTGTAAAAATAGATTAATCATATCTTTATTTATTTGATAATAAAAAATACTAGAATACTTTTTATAATTTGGATGCTACATTTCTGGATTATTTTACTATATATATTTTAGTCAACAAAAATTTGTATAAGAAATTGAATACTAAAAGAAACCATGTTTATACATATTTATAAATATTTATACATATTTATTTCTAAACCTTTTTAATAAGAAAAATAATATCCTTAATAATAATATATTAATAATAACAATAATAATAATAATAATAATAATGATAATAATAATAATAATAATAATAATAATAATAAATAATAATAATATCTACATATGCTTTCCTGTTAGTGAAAAAGTTGAGAGAGAGAGAGAGAGAGGAAGAGTGAGGGAAGAGAACTCACCAGATCGGGGGGCTCGTCGTGCCGGGGGTGGCACTGGCGGGTCGGAGGATGCACTGGCGCGGGGTGACGCAGCTGCTCCGGATGAAGGCCGCGATGGATCTGGGGCTCGCGGAGGCAAGCGCGTGGCGGAGGAAGCCGGAAGAGAGCCCCGGAGCGCGGTGGTCGGCGCTTGACCACGACGGAGGCGGGGAAAAGAGCCACCCGAAGGGAAATCGGTGGACAGCGCATATCTTGGTTGGCGGTGGAGCGACGGACTTCAGCTCGTGAAGGGCAGCACGATCGGCGGAGATGGCGAGAAGGTTTCGTCGCTCCGGCGGCGCGGTCTCACAGCCTGGGGTTTCGCCTGGATCCCGCCGGTGGTGGTTGAGGGGTGTACGTGCGGCGGTCGGCATGACCGGAGGTGGGCGATCACCGCGGTTGGGGCACTCGACGGTTAGCGGAAGGAGATGCGGTGACGTGCCGGCTGGGGAAGAAGGCCGGGTGCGGGCGGAGCACGGGGTCGGCGCCGGCGATGGTGCTGCACCGTCTGACATGGAGGTCGGTCCCAGCGCGCGCTGAGAGGCACTGCCTGCCACGAAAATAGGTGGCGGCGGATCAGGGGAGAGGCTCGGCGTCGCCGGCGGCCAGGTGAGTATTCTTTCCCCTTCCTTTTTATTCTGGTGTTGGTGCCAGGGTGCATGATGGCGAGGATGGCAGTGATGATGGCCACGCCGGTAGTGGTCCGGCCATGGCTGGTGTTAAGAGGGCTGGCTGTCGGGTTTGGTGGGAGTTGGTTATGTTGATGGCGGAGATGGTGCCGGTGCTGGCACCGTACGGCCCGGCCGAGAGATTGGGGACAGGGCACGGTGAAGGCGGGGCTGTGGTGGCGATAACAGTGGAACGGGTAGGAGTGTTGGCTGGGATTCTGCGGGGTGGTCGCCGCGACCGGAACGGCACAGTGAGTTGGTGGTGTGCGGGAACGACAAGGAGGAGTAGGGGATGGGTTACGTCGTGTCGAGGGTGTTCGACACGACGGGGATGGAGGTCCGGATTTGTTGGCCCCGGATAATAATGTATTTGTATTGGAAACTCATAGTGGAGAGGGAAGGCACGGACACGGACACGATGCATTGTATGGATGAAAATTGTGGTTGTGGTAGAGAGTTTTGGAGGAGTACCTCTCCTTATATAGGAGGTGGAAATTTCCAGTTGGATAAGGACTATGATTCGTTTAAATCCCAATTAGGTAAATCACCTATTAATTCAAATTGATTTAACAATAATTCAATCCAAATCAAATCCAATCTAAATAAATTTTATACTTAATTTAAAATATTTTAAATAAAGTCAACAAAATCTTTTCCAATTTAAATTACCATATTTAATCAAATATTAAAATTAACAAAATCCCAAATATCATTTTCATAAATATTAAAATATAGCATTAATTAATTTCGAAAATCAAGAATATTACTTAAATATCAAATCATAAAATAGCTTTTATAATTAACAAAAATATGTTAATAATAAATTCCAAATTTTGCAAAATATTTGGAATACCTTTCATATAACCCAAAATTTTCAAATCTCTACTTATTTTTAAACAACGAACAAAATAACTCTTTTATACAAAATAAAAATATTTATCATATTATTTTGAAAACTAAAATTCTTCTATATAAATAAAATCTCTAATAAAAATATTTTATAAAAGTATGTACCTCGCACATATTTGTACTCGACGAGACATACGAAAATGCGAACTCATACGCGACGTCCCATATGACAAATTCGTACGCGACGTGTAATACGACTATGCGACGTACAAAGACCAAGTAAAAATTTTAAATACTCAATTTATATAAAAAAATAAGGTAGAAATTTAGGGGGTTTACATCCTACCCAACTTACAAGAATTTTGTCCTCGAAATTTAGGAATTGGTAGGGTAGGTAGGGTTGAGGCAATAAAAATTTGATCACGTTAAAAGGCATACAATGAAATCAATTTGAATAATCGAACATTATATTATCTAGGAAAATGAATTCATGGGTATGATTTGGAAGGTATCTCATGACAACTATCAAATTTGATCAACAAAATGTGTACTCAAAATAGGCAAGAATCTCTTCCACCTCGATCTTACGATATATTCAAAATCTACCTTGTTCTTGATATTACCATAAATCTTGGCGCTGGCTCGCGAGTCAGAGGATGCGGCGGCGCGGGGTGATACAGCTGCTCCGGATAAAGGCCGCGACGGATCTGGGGCGTACGAAGGCTGGCGCACGGCGGAGGAAGCCGGAAGCGAGCCCCGGAGCGCAGCGATCGGCGCTTGACCACGGCGGAGGCGGGGAAAAGAGCCACTCGAAGGGAAATCGGTGGATTGCGCATATCTGGGTCGGCGGTGGAGCGACGGACTTCAGCTCGTGAAGGGCAGCACGATCGGCGGAGATGGCGCGAGGGATTCGTCGCTCCGGCGGTACGGTCTCACGGCCTGGGGTTTCGCCTGGATCCCTCCTGTGGTGGTCGAGGGGCGTACGTGTGGCGGTCGGCATAACCGGAGGTGGGCGGTCACCACGGTTGGGGCACTCGACGGTTAGCGGAAGGAGATGCGGTGACGCGTCGGCTGGGGAAGAAGGCTCGGTACGGGGGAGTACGGGGTCGGCACCGGCGATGGTGCTGCACCATCTGGCGTGGAGGTCGGCCCCTGCACGCGCGGAGAGGTACTGCCTGCCACGGGAACGGGTGGCGGCAGATCTGGGGAGAGGCTCGGCGTCGCCGGCGGCCAGGTGAGGGTTCTTTCCCCTTCCTTTTTTATTCTGGTGGTGGTGTCGGGGTGCATGACGACGAGGATGGCAGTGATGATGGCCACACCGGTAGTGGTTCGGCCATGGCTGGTATTAAGAGGGGTGGCTGTCGTGTTTGGTGGGTGTTGGTTATGTTGATGGCGAAGATGGTGGCGGTGCTGGCACCGTACGGCCCGGCCGAAAGATCGGGGATGGGGCACGGTGAAGGCGGGGCTGTGGTGGCGATGACAGTGGAATGGGTAGGAGTGTTGGCTGGGATTCTGCGGGGTGGTCGTTGCTGCCGGAACGGCACAGTGAGTTGGTGGTGTGCGGGAACGACAGGGAGGAGTAGGGGATGGGTTACGTCGTGTCGAGGGTGTTCGACACGACGGGGATGGAGGTCCGAATTTGTCGGCCCCGGATAATAATGTATTTGTATTGAAAACTCATAGTGGAAAGGGAAGGCACGAACACGGACACGATGCACTATATGGATGAAAATTGTGGTTGTGGTAGAGAATTTTGGAGGAGTACCTCTCCTTATAATGGAGGTGGAAATTTCCAGTTGGATAAGGACTATGATTTGTTTAAATCCCAATGAGGTAAATCACCTATTAATTCAAATTAATTTAACAATAATTCAATCCAAATCAAATTCAATCTAAATAAATTTTATACTTAATTTAAAATATTTTAAATAAAGTCAATAAAATCTTTTCCAATTTAAATTACCATATTTAATCAAATATTAAAATTAACAAAATCCCAAATATTATTTTCATAAATATTAAAATATAGCATTAATTAATTTAAAAAATCAAGAATATTACTTAAATATCAAATCATAAAATAGCTTTTATAATTAACAAAAATATGTTAATAATAAATTCTAAATTTTGCAAATTATTTGGAACACATTTCATATAACCCAAAATTTTCAAATCTCTACTTATTTTTAAACAACGAACAAAATAACTCTTTTATACAAAATAAAAATATTTATCATATTATTTTGAAAACTAAAATTCTTTTATATAAATAAAATCTCTAATAAAAATATTTTACACAAATATTTACCTCGCACATATTCGCACTCGACGAGACATACGAAAATGCGAACTCATACGCGACGTCCCATATGACAAATTCATACGCGACGTGTAATACGACTATGCGACGTACAAATACCAAGTAAAAATTTTAAATACTCAATTTATATAAAAAATTAAGGTAGAAATTTAGGGGGTTTACAGCCGCTATTTTTTGGACACACACAAAAAGAAGAAGAAACGTTGTCTTTTTCTTTATTGGTGCAAGGTACCACAAATCGAGTACGCCTGAGAGATCCCACGCTGAGGATCCCCGAGTACAAAAAAAGAATTCTGGCAATAGGACGATGGAGATCGAGCGTCAGTTGCTCCTTTACTCCGTTGACACTCCGATTACAAAAGTAGAAGAAAATCTAAGAAAATTGCTAACTCTCGGCTCACTGGCAAGAAGTGCAGCAATTTGGCTCTTGAAAATGTTCTCCGTTCTGTGTTTTGAAGAGGGATGAGACCCCTTTTTATAGTAGTTCTTGAGCTGGAATGATGTTATACGCCCACATGAAGAAACACATGGGTTTTCATGTGGGCGCATGGTCCTACTTTGGGCGCATAGGATATAAGCGCATGCAGGCTGCGTGGTCATAGGTTGATCGTGGTGCTGACGTGGCCGCATTCTTAGGTACACGACTGCTCGTGGAGACTGACGTGGCCGTACGCTTCGATGCACATTTTGATCATGACTTTGACCGAGTCAGGGGCTGTTCATAGGGCTATACGCCCCCTTCTAGAGGAGCTTATCTTGGGTACATGGGCATAGACTTCATTGGAGCTTGGGCACATATGACCTTGCTGGAAGCTTTGGGCGCATAAGGCTCACTGGTGATTTGGGCGCATAAGGCTCCTTGGTGAGTTGGGCGCATAAGGATCCTTGGTGAGTTGGGCGCATATGTCCAGTCTGCTAAAATTTTCATGCTTCTACACTCGGGCCAATAGCTGCTTCAGGAAGTTGCTTGCTTTAGCCGATCAATTGACGCGCGTTTAGAAGGTTGCGCATACAAGAAAGTCAGAATGCACCTTGATGGAGATCAATCTTCTAGTATGCGTACCAAGAAGAAAGACGTATGCAATTTGTTGAAGACTAAGTCTATTATAGACTCCTCTAGGGTCTATTGAACCTGTGATCGATCCTTTGTAGAAGAAGTATGATTAGTCTTTTACGTATAGCCTTGATGAATCTGTACTAGATCTTTGTGGGCATAATAATAACAGAACTTCTTTTCGTATCTTTGGTTATCTTTTTAATACTTGGTCTACGCCTTTGTATCATCTGCGCTGTGGTAGAGAAATGTTATCAGCTGAGATTTTTTATGCTTCTACACTCGCTATCCGTGTTGAAAGGATTATCGTCTAAACAGGCTATAGTCCAAGCTTGTGGTGCCAGTATTTATTGGTAAGTTCTAAATCAGGAAAAGAATACTCTTCCATGGGTAAGAATCACCGTATTTACATTGTTATGTTATATAGTATGCTTTGTAAAGTGAAGCAAAGAATGGCTAAAAAAACACTTATAAAACTGCATGCTTCACATAATTTCTATAACAATCATCGATGATGTGGGAATTTAAATAGCTGCTCACCAATATATCACAATGTCCTAGCTAAGGTCTCCACAGGTGTCGTGAACCAAGGAGGCACATCAAGAAGCTGAAGGCGATGCTTTGATGCATTGAAGCTTCGTCCTTATTTTGAAGCCTTGTTCGTGTTTTGAAGACTCGTCCACTCTATTAAGACCTGTCATGAGCCGCACCCAGTATTTGGATATAAGTCATGGGTAGTCTAGCCTACACCGCAGTGTCGATGGTAGAGCGCTGTCTAATCCTCCATAATATAACAAACACAACCACGCAGTTTATATACATTTCATATCAGTCCATAGGCACAGATAGAATCAAGATGCAACAAGAGTACTCAACGCAGCTAGAGAGAACAGATAAAATAACTAAGTAAATCTCAGAGAATCAAATACTAATAATATCAATCCACAGGTCCAAACTCCAATAATCTCCAAACAATAAAATAAAACAACTAGAAGGTCTCCAGAGACAATCCGGCCAAAACTAAATAATGTCTAACTAGATGTCATCTGCAGAGGACAGCTCCGCTAAAGTCGCATCCATATCCTCCGGTATGCCAAGATCAGGATCTACCGTCTGCTTATAATAAGTAGTACAGTAATCATCTAACTCATCACCTAAAAATATTAGTTTTCGGTCAGGAATGAAACAAACACACAGACTAATAGGCTATTCGCAACATAATAGAATTTGCAATCCATGAAAATAGCATATGTGAAATAAAACTAGAAAGTAAAATGATATCATAGCATATCTAGAATGAAGCCGGAATATACAACATGATATATCAACTAGAAAAAAAATATATAAACAAGGTGATATGGCAAGTGGTGAAGAAACAAGGTGTCACGACCCACACCCTAGAGTAAGGGCACGAGACGTGGGTACGTCCAGCCTACGCTGCAGTGTCGGCGGTAGAACGCTGTCCTAGGTCAACATCTAACAATATAAAGGTACCTATACAGTATATACTCTCCGAATAGAGGTGACATAGCAGATACTGTCTCAATCACAACTAAGGTAGAGAAGGATAAAGATAGATAGATAGATAAATATCCAGAATGAAAACACAGAGATACAATCCAGAATTCTAAGTGTCTAAATAAGTACATATCCCAAATATCTCAGAATCTATATACAGTAATCCATGAAAAGTAAAGACATCCTAATCTAAGGGAGTGTCATCCACTGCTAGTGGGTCCTGCTGCTGGTCCAAGTCCAAGCACTCATCTAGGGTCACACCGTAATATGTAGGGCAGAACGCCTCAGCCTCGTCCTCTGTAATATTTTAACAGTTCCAGTCAGGACATGAGCGAGCACAGTACATCTCAACAAATCATAGCAGGTCAGGATATATAATCATGCTAGAGAGTAAGATACAAGAAACTGAAAGAATAACATGATAAAAAGGAAGGCTGTAAATAAATAGATACAATATATAGAGAACTATCAGTGACTAGTGATTCAGAGTACAAGATGGTTATGTAAACGGCACGATATTGTACACGAGTAATCTACAGAGGTTGTACACAAGTAATCTACTGGATTGAATACATAACCACTTCTACTCCCCCGCCCCAATCAATACACAAGGATCTAGCCAAGTTATGTTATTGTACACGAAGTATAGTCGTACATGAAGATCATGTGAATACATGAATATACACGATTTTACACGATTTGTACACGAATGTCACAAATACAAGGAGTACACAATGCTCACGATAAAGTACACGAACACGAATACCCGATGTATCCGCTAAGGGGATAACATCGCACGACAAGATCCATATAGTACTAATCCGTGTTTCCAACGTGTCAGCATCATGTAAAGTAATCTAAAGTAGAAAATATACTCCTAATGCAGGATATGAAATGATCAGAGACTGTACTCGCATGTATCCTGAGAATCTGAAGAATATCTACTGTCCGAGGAGTGGTGTCTGTCTCCTAGAGAACAGTACAAGTCACTATAAGTCTAACATGATAATAAGATGCAAGTCAATGCATTCTACATGAATTTAGGTCAATCTAGACCAAAGTCAACTCTTTGTCAACTCTGGTCAACCCTAAAAGTCAAACTAGGTCAACTAGGTCAAACCTAAGTCAAACAAGTCTATACTAGTCTAACTAGTCTATTCTAGGTCTAACAAGGCTATACAAGTCCAATCTAGACTCACTAGGCAAACAGACACACCCATAGGCCATAGGCTATATCATGCCTATAAACCAAACCATATCACATATACACATGTCAAATTATATATATCTAAAATAACACACATATTGATATATTTATATAATATAACATAGTAACATATATTAGCATATAGGCTACCTATATGTATACCACACATATATATATGATACCTTAAAATGTGAATCTCACATACACGTATACATAGGGAATAGGAAATGAAATGTGTATGTGTTCAAGTGTGGGTGTGAGTGCCACATAGAGGAAAACAGAGAGTGTTAAATGGAATTCAGGGAATACATGTGTGTGTGTATTAGTGAGACATGGCATGAGGGTGTGAGAGTGATATCCTGAAATCAGTCAAGTATATTGTGTAGCAGTGTCTATAGGAAATCAGTCATAGGTAATAGGAATAGAATTCAGTAAACAGTGTCATTCCTGGAATCATTAAATACATTTGTGTTTATGTGAAAACAGGAAGGGAAACAGGGAAAACAGTTTCAGTTCAGTCCAGAAAATCGTTCAGGTAATAGGAATATCCATTCCCACTTAAGGTAATGATTTAATGCTCAAGGTTCAGGAATGAATGAATCATCCAATATAGTGTACAGTCAAGAACATTCAAAAGCCAACTAACTAATTCGAATTTTACATTTGAATTAAACAATAGAACAACCAATACTAGTGAGAATCATTAAGACAACTGAACAACAATTTAAAATGGATTAACAGGTTTAACAGTTTAGGAAAATAGGAAAAGTAATGTGGTAACTGTCAGTATCAGTGAATACAAGTTGTAAGCTCGACCCAATACCAAACTCCCATTCTAAATCAAAGTCTAATTCGAATATAAATTGAACCAATCATGAAATCAGTTAACCAATGAATAAATCATTCATTCAATCTCAGTTTACAGTAGGAATCAGTAGGAAGGAAACCAATCTTAGTTTTCATAATTTCGAACCCAACTCAAAGTCTAAATATTCCATTTCAAATCATAAAGCCTAATCGAATGGTAACATTGCATTAACATGAACTAACAATCATGAAGGAGTAATTAACAGTTGAAAACATTACTTAAAATGGGATTAAAAAAATAGGAATTAACATGTAAAACAGAAACACACCATGTATCAGTCAATCCTGTGTATCAGTCGAATGCAATTACCCAATCGAATTCAAATACCACATCAATAACCTGACTAACATGTAAATCCAATCTAACAGGGATAACAAAATATACAGGATCTAATTTATCAATTTAAATCACAACTAAACCATTAAAACTGAATTAAAACAGTGAATCAAAACATTACACAGCACACGCACAGTGCATTCCCCGTGCGCGCACGATACTGTGTCCGACACGAAACGAGAGGTCGTGTCACTCTGGGAACCTCGTGTCAGTGGTTGCCCCAACACGTGTGTCCAATATTTTGTGTCCATGTGGTGTGTGCTGTGCACAGGAGACCCCGAACAGCAGGGGAAGCAACACGACGCGCGCACGTGGTGCACCCCGCGTGTTCCCGTGTCCATTGCGACATGACACGACACCAATACGACCTCAGAATACTGGAAAATAATAAACGAGCCTAAACCCTAATTTTCTATTCAAAAACATTCCAGAAATAAAATCGAAATGCCCTTTGGGGCATTTCGTCAAACACATACACGTATCCACTGATACGTGTCCGATACGGACACGTATTGGATACGAAACTTAGGGATAGCTATATCTGCAGTTAGGGTAGACCTAGGGCTTCCTAAATATACAATAATAACAGTATTTTATGGTGTGGATTAGAAATTACCTATAGGTTTGCAATAGGTCGAAAGCCCCAAATGAGAGTAGATCCTCAAGCCACCAAGACTCCTTCAAATTGTCCACACTCTAAAATTTCTCACCACAAATAGCAAGTAGAAGAAATTTAGAACCTATTGCAATTGGTTTGGATGGAAGAGGAATAAAATAGGATTTTCTAGGAATTATTGAAGAAGGAGCATACCTCTCTTTCCAACTTGAGAACTTCCTAAAGGAGGCTAGCCCTAACTTTGAGGAGGCATTAAATAGATGGAGGAATCCCTAAGTGGTCGACCAAGGGGAGGGTGTTGGGCTAGGTTAGGGTTCCACTAGTGGTCTATGGGCCTCTATGGACCTAAGTCATAAATCATGACATGTGAAATCACAAGCCATTCTCTATTCAAATAAATTCCTATTATCTCCAAATAAATTCTAATTGGTTGGATATCACTAACTTAGGTCAACCTAGGGTTACACACTCTAACCAAGTAGTCATGATCTAGGTTAGCTTCTATGATAGTCTCCTAAGTCACCCTGAGTCAAAGTCAATAATAGCACCAAATCAATTATAGTAAAAATCACTTAAAATTTCTAAAATTATAATTAATACTAATTAATTCCAAATAATTCCAAAATTTTAAAAATGACCAAAATACCCTCAAGCTAGAAATATGGTAGTGACAGATCTACCCCCCTTAAAATAATTTCGTCCTCGAAATTAAAGGCGAAACTAACTGCTAAGAAGGATAGAAAAGTATACCTCACGGTGCAAACAAATATGGGTATCGCTCGCGCATCTCATCCTTCCGCTCCCAGGTCGACTCTCCTGGAGAATGATGCCTCCATGCGACGCGAACCAAAGGTATCACCTGATTTCTCAGCACATTCTTCCGGCGATCCAGAATCTCCACAGGCTGCTCTGGATAACTGAGAGTAGGTCCAACCTCAATCTCCGAATGATCGAGCACATGGCTAGGGTCAGCCACATACCGTCTCAACTGTGATACGTGGAATACGTTATGGACACCAACTAGTACAGGTGGCAAGTCTAGCCTATAAGCCACGTCACCGACTCTCCCGCTGATAACGAAAGGTCTGATGAAGCGCGGGCTAAGCTTCCCATCTCCACCAAAACGTATCGTACCATGAGTCGGAGATATCCGCAGAAAAATTATGTCTCCAACCTAATCACAAGCAAGGTCTCAAGTTACTAAAAATCAAACACGATCAATCAAATAAAATAAAAAGTACAACCTACTTCTAATTCTATCTCTATATTTGTACCTCAAACTCCAACGGCCTCCGGTGGCTATCGGCCCAGTGCCGATGTCTGTCCTGTGCCACGCGAAGTCTGTCCCTGATGAGCTTCACATTCTCGGCTGCGTCAATAACCATCTCTGGTCCCAGTAAAGCTCGCTCTCCAACATCATCCCAAGATAAGGGTGTACGACACCTACGCCCGTACAGAGCCTCAAAAGGTGACATCTCAATGCTGGCCTGATAACTGTTGTTGTAAGCAAACTCCACCAAATGTAGATGATCCTCCCAGGAACCTCCAAAATCTAGGACGCACGTTCGTAGCATGTCCTCAAGCGTCTGAATAGTCCTCTCTGACTGTCCGTCCGTCTGGGGGTGGTATGCAGTACTAAACTTGAGCTGAGTGACCAAACTAGTCTGCAGACTCCTCCAGAAATGGGAAGTAAAATGACTATCCCGATCTGAGATAATGCTGACGGGAACTCCGTCAATCCTGACTATCTGCTGCATGTACAATTCCATAAGCCTCTCTGTAGATGTACCAACCTTGAATGGCAAGAAGTAGGCCTATTTGGTCAACCTGTCAACGATGACCTAAATTGCGTCTTTCCCTCCTGCTGTACGCGGTAACCCAGATACGAAATCCATGGTGATATGTTCCCACTTCCACTCTGGAATGGACAACGGCTGAAATAATCCTTCGGGCCTCTGCCTCTCTGTCTTGAGCTGCTGACAAACCAAGCATCTAGCTACGAAGTGAGCTACCTCTCGCTTCATCCTGTACCACCAGACATGCTCTCGCAGATCCCTGTACATCTTGTTGGCACCAGGATGTATAGAGTACTGCGATCTGTGAGCCTCCTGCATGATCTGCTCCCTGAGCTCCCCGCTAGGCACACACAACCTGGAACCGTGCCTCAAGGCACCATCCTCTGCAAGAGAAAATTCGCCATCCACCAACCCTGCACGAACCTGCTCTCGGATACACCGCAGAGCCACATCCTCGAACTACGTCGCCTTGATCCTCTCCATCAAGTTCGACTGTATCTGAAGGCCCCATAACTGCATCTGCACTCCGGGCACAATCACCTCAATCCCAAGGCTCTCCAAGTCTGCAAGCAAATGCCGATCCATAATCAAACACATGGCTTTCGGATACCTACTCAAGGTATCGGCAACCACGTTGGCCTTCCCCGGATGATATTGAAGTGAGATGTCAAAGTCCTTCATCAACTCTAGCCATCTGCGCTGCCTCATGTTGAGCTCCTTCTGTGTAAGCACATACTTCAAGCTCTTGTAATCTGTGAAAATCTCCACCCTCTCGCCATACAGATAGTGCTTACACAACTTCAGAGCAAAAATCACCGCTGCCAACTCCAGGTCATGGATAGGGTAGTTCTTCTCATGGGGACGTAACTGCCTGAAAGCATAGACAATCACCTTCCCATGCTGCTGTAAGACACAACCCAGCCCCTTCCCTGAAGCATCACTATAAATAGTGAATCCACCTGATCCTGAAGGCAATGTCAGAATTGGAGCTGTCGTAAGCCGCTTCTTCAACTCATCAAAAGCTGCCTGACACTCCTCTGACCAAACATACTTAGTATCCTTCCGGGTCAACCGAGTCAACGGCTCTGCAACCCGGGAGAAATCCTGCACAAATCTCCTATAATATCCTGCCAGCCCCAGAAAACTCCTGATCTCTGCCACTGAAGTCGGCGCTGTCCAAGCCTCAACTGCTGTGATCTTCTAGGGGTCCACTGAGATATCATCTCCAGTCACCACATGACCCAAGAAGTCAACCTTATCTAGGAAGAACTCGTACTTCGAGATCTTGCCATACAGCCTCTCCCTCCTGAGTGTCTCCAGAACCACTCTCAAGTGCTCCTCGTGCTTTTCCTCTGTCTTCGAATACACCAGAATATCATCAATGAATACTACCACGAACTTGTTCAAGTACTGGTGGAACACCTTGTTCACTAGGTTCATAAACACTGCTGGTGCATTGGTCAGCCCAAACGGCATAACCAAAAACTCAAACTGCCCGTACCGCATCCTGAAAGCGGTCTTGGGAATAGGAATAGAATTCAGTAAACAGTGTCATTCCTGGAATCATTAAATATATTTGTGTTTATGTGAAAACAGAGAGGGACATAGGGAAATCAGTTTTACTTCAGTCCAGAAAATAGTTCAGGTAATAGGAATATCCATTCCCAGTTAAGGTAATAATTCAATGCTCAAGGTTCAGGAATCAATGAATCATCCAATATAGTGTACAATCAAGAACATTCAAAAGCCAACTAACTAATTCAAATTTCACATTTGAATTCAACAATAGAACAACCAATACTAGTGAGAATCATTAAGACAACTGAACAACAATTTAAAATGGATTAACAGGTTTAACAGTTTAGGAAAATGGGAAAAGTAATGTGGTAACTGTCAGTATCAGTGAATACAAGTTGTAAGCTCGACCCAATGCCAAAATCCCATTCTAAATCAAAGTCTAATTCGAATATAAATTGAACCAATCATGAAATTAGTTAACCAATGAATAAATCATTCATTCAATCTTAGTTTACAGTAGGAATCAGTAGGAAGGAAACCAATCTCAGTTTTCATAATTTCAAACCCAACTCAAAGTCTAAATATTCCATTTCAAATCATAAAGCCTAATCGAATGGTAACATTGCATTAACATGAACTAACAATCATGTAGGAGTAATTAACAGTTGAAAACATTACTTAAAATGGGATTAAAAAAAATAGGAATTAACATGTAAAACAGAAACACACCATGTATCAGTCAACCATGTGTATCAGTCGAATACAATTACCCAATCGAATTCAAATACCACATCAATAACCTAACTAACATGTAAATCCAATCTAACAGGGATTAAAAAAATATACAGGATCTAATTTATCAATTTAAATCACAACTAAACCATTAAAACTGAATTAAAACAGTGAATCAAAATATTACACTGCACACACACAGTGCATTCCCCGTGCGCGTACGATACCGTGTCCGATACGACACGAGAGGTCATTTCACTTTGGAAACCTCGTGTCAGTGGTTGCTCCAACACGTGTGTCCAATATTTCGTGTCCACGTGGTGTGTGCTGTGCACAGGAGACCCCGAACAGCAGGGAAAGCAACACGTCGCGCGCGCGTGGTGCACCCCGTGTGTTCCCGTGTCCATTGCGACACGACACGACACCAATACGACCTCAAAATACTGGAAAATAATAAACGAGCCTAAACCCAAATTTCCTATTCAAAAACATTCCAGAAATCAAATCGAAATACCCTTTGGGGCATTTCGTCAAACACATACACGTACCACTGATACATGTCCGATACGGACACGTATTGGACACAAAACCTAGAGATAGCTATACCTACAGTTAGGGTAGACCTAGGGCTTCCTAAATATGCAATAATAACAGCATTTTATGGTGTGGATTAGAAATTACCTATGGGTTTGTAAAGGGTCAAAAGTCCCAAATGAGAGTGGATCCTCAAGCCACCAAGACTCCTTCAAATTGTCCACACTCTAAAATTTCTCACCACAAATAGCAAGTAGAAGAAATTTAGAACCTATTGCAATTGGTTTGGATGGAAAAGGAATAAAATAGGATTTTCTAGGAATTATTGAAGATGGAGCATACCTCTCTTTCCAACTTGAGAACTTCCTAAAGGAGGCTAGCCCTAACTTTGAGGAGGCATTAAATAGATAGGGGAATCTCTAAGTGGCCGGCTAAGGGGAGGGTGTTAGGCTAGGTTAGGGTTCCACTAGTGGTCTATGGGCCTCTATGGGCCTAAGTCATAAATCATGACTTGTGAAATCACAAGCCATTCTCTATTCAAATAAATTCCTATTCTCTCCAAATAAATTCTAATTGGTTGGATATCACTAACTTAGGTCAAGCTAGGATTACACACTCTAACCAAGTAGTCATGATCTAGGTTAGCTTCTAGGACAGTCTCCTAAGTCACCCTGAGTCAAAGTCAATAATAGCACCAAATCAATTATACTAAAAATCACTTAAAATTTCTAAAATTATAATTAATACTAATTAATTCCAAATAATTCCAAAATTTTAAAAATAACCAAAATACCCTCAAGCTAGAAATGTGGTAGTGACACAAGGAGAAAATAAATAAACAACTATCTACGTGTGTTGAAATATCATATTCGACATGTGAACGGCTAGGGGGTAAATTCGGCACCCCGTACATGAAATATACGGTTGCTATTCTCCACGAAAGACATGGGGGATAGAAAGGATAGTTCACATGTCTACTAATATATTTTTCCTCCCGACTAGTACTTATGGACTTGAACAAGTCACCAACACAGTAGGCTTGATAATCAAGAATATAATAAGTAGAGATCCATGATTCTAACTCGTGTATCCAGCGTGTAAGCAGCAAAAGAAACATATGTATAATATGTACTAGAAAACTACTAGGAAATGAAAGCAATCAGAATATGTACTTGCCTGTGGTCTTGAGCTGCGGATACGGGTCAGGTGCTGAGTCAAAGTCTCCAAAACCTATATTATGAATTAATTCCAAATCAATACATGAAATTAAGCTATAATAAATCATACCCTAGTTATTGCTAACTACCCTTATGTTTTCTAGTCTTTCCTTAATGTTTTGTTGTATTTACTTACAATCACCTTAGAACTTAACCCTATCTCTAGTCTTAACCAATCAATAATTAGTGTCTATAAATGAGGGTCTGATTCATACCTATCCTAGGTTGCTAATGCAGAATAGTACTTATCCCTATAACTCCTAAACCCATACCCTATCCACTTAATGTTGCATATGCAACTTCAACTGTTGTGAGAATTGATGTATGGTGCAATAGTACTTAGACAATGTATATCAGTCCCTTGCAAACTATGACTTATACTTAAGTCTTATCGGTCTCAACTGCCTATGGTCTATCATATAGGTAGTGTTACTGCTACTACGAGGTGTGCACAAACCTTAAACTGAGATGTGAACAAAGGTTCACATGCCCATCTATACCTATTAACAATGCTTGTATGATATCTTCACTTATCCCATGTTGAATTGGTACTCTATACAAACATACCTATTACCCCAGTGTTGCGTGTGCTCACCCTATGCTACACTATTTGCCCTTGCCACTCTTGATACTAACTTACAGGGTTTTTCCCAACTAGGATACCATATCCTTCTATTCTACTAGGTCATATTATTTCTGTACCCTGTTTCTTTTGGAGGCTAATAAACAGTTCTAACATACCCAGGTCTATGGTATATACACAAGATTTATGGGTCATTACCTGCACCCCATCATCCCTCATTTCGCTAACACCCTAATTCATAACTGGCAACACCTTCTTCTAAATCAACTGATACTCTACCACATTTCACACTACCAAAATAAGCCATATCAGCGACGAAATTAGTGACGCTAACTTAAAACGTCGCTGATATTTCTGGAATTAGCGACGCCAAAAGTAAGCGTCACAATACGTCACTGATAGCGACAAACAACGACATATTTCGACTACCTTTAGTGTAATAAAAACTAACGTCGTTGATTTGTCGAAAAATGTTGCCAGTTTTATTAGTTCAGCGACGGTTAGCGTCGCAAAGCTTATGGCGTCGTCGAATATTAAAGGAAAGTCGACGCTTTGCGACGTATTTACAGACGTCGCTAACTTGCTGCTAAATAGGGTTTCCTCGGTTCGACTTTTTATTTCTCCCTCTCACCAAATTTTTTGTTCCCGTCCCTCTTCCCCCGACCTCGACGACAGCCCGACCCCCTTCCCTCTGGCGCCGCTCATCCTCCTCCTCCACCGTGAGCCCCTTCTCCTCCCTCCGGCGAGCCCCTTCTCCTCCTCCTCCTCCACCGCGAGCCCCTTCTCCTCCTCCACCGCGAGATCCTCCTCCTCCACCACCGAACTTGTCCTCCTCCTCCTCCTCCACCACCGCGAGGAGACTGAAGGTAAACCCTAACCCTAATTGAGGTGTTTTTCGTATCCAAAATAGACACGAAGACACATTACGACCATGTGTTCACTGATACAGTGTGTTCGTGAGGTTTTAGACACTTTGTGTCCATTTGTTGGACATATGGACACCCCCAAGCATGCATATAAATGTATTTCACCTCTGTACACTTAATCCCCTACTTACACTTGTGTATTTTCGTATTAATTTGGATTTGCATATTGGGTTTGGGTTTCGATATAGTGTTTGATACATTGTTTCACCTTGCAACATTCCTACACTTAGAGACGTTTAGTACATAACTAATTATTTTATCCTAGTTCGCAAGTGTACTTTTGGGTAATCTAGGTATATTAGTTTACCAATATCCCCAATGGCCGGAGATTTTAAGTATATGAACCAATTAGTCAACATCTATTTGTTGAAGTATGGTACTCCATTCTTGGTAAGTTCTAGCTATATATGTCTCAAGATCCAATACTCAAAATTCCTAAGAAGAGGAAGAAAAAAAGAATAAAATGACATCGCTCAACACCCTATGACAACTCCATGAATAAAGTAGACGATCCTCCATACAAGTCTTCCTTCATCTATTGTCTTAAAGTGTGAGTTCTACAGTATTGTTCTCTTTGTAGAATTGTGTCTTATTTTAGACAACAAGGGTTTCCTATTTTTACAGGTAACATGGCAACATGTGTAAGGGAGCATATAGGTGTGTGTTTGTGTTTGAAAGGGAGTGTCACAAGAGTAAGGCATGAGCATGTGTTAGTATTTTGAGCTGTGAGAGTGTTTGTTCTATTGAGGTTAGTACCAACTGGAAAGTTAGGTTAAAAGAACCTGGGAACTATGGTGTGGTTGTATACATCATGTATATGTATGTGTGTGTCTAGTGGGAGAAAGGGGGAGGGTTAACTAGTACCAGGTATTTGGAGAGGAGGGAGAGTTTAGACTAGTATATATAGACTAATATCCTAAAACTTGACTTATACAACTTAGAAATGGCTAGTTGGACTAGGTTAGCTTAGAGTTGACTCGGTTGGACTATACATAATATATAGACTAATATCCTAAAACTTGACTTATACAACTCAGCCTATATGAAATATTATAGACACGGGTGATATACCGCCGCGATAATCTCTGACCACCGCACGCACAAACACGCAAAACAAAAGTTAGCAATACGAAAAGAAGATGACCGATAATCTCTGACCATTTAACGTAAAATGTCATGTGTACATATACTGCAGAAAGTGTAGACCGCATGAACTGACAAACGAGAATTTGGGGATCAAAGTTGTAACAAGTAAAGTTGTATTTTGGATATGTTCTATTCTTATTAAGCTCTTTGTGCACAAAGCAAGATATAACGAATGCAGAACAACTCTCGAGTTTACGACTCTTGTATGCTCTATACTTGAGTTACGAACTCGTTATTTGTTCTGTATTCTCTATTTATAGCTTGTTTTATGAACAAAGAGCTTGCAAGAGTTCTTTTTCCAAAGCACAACTTGACTTGTTCCAGCTTTGAGACCCTCATTTTTGTACGTCATCAGTTCATGTCGGTCTTCACTTTCTCCAGTAACTTCCTCCAATTAACTCTATCCCTCGGTTGAGCTACTATTTCAAAGCTTTGACACTTGCATATCATTCACTACCTTGATGTATCTATCTTACAGAATTATGGAGCTGAATTACTATCTGCAGAATCGTACGTGAATGTACAACCGTCATCCTGATGACATGTGTGGTGTACGGGATAAATTCATAGAGGGTGTACACCAGTTTCTGCAGTTTGCCAAGGCGTTCCCTCAGTACATGGACGGTACCAAAATTAAGTGTCCGTGTGTGAGATATCGTAACTTGAAATATCATCCAGAAGTGGATGTCACGTATCATTTATACTCGAAGGGTTTCACGCCGAATTACTATCAGTGGAGCGAGCACGGAGAACTTGTGTCTTTAGCATCGGATTACGAGCCTTATGTGGATGTCCACAACAACGCTCCTTACGACGATGGGTTGGTGAACATGGTTTTCGATGCGGTCGGGCCTAGTTTCGATAAGGATGATCATGATACACCTGAGGAAGCACCGAACCCCGATGCTGCACAGTTCATGGAGTTGCTGGAGAATGCAAGGACTCCATTATATCCTGATCATTCACCGTTGGAGGTGGTTACAAGATTGTTGAGCATCAAGTCCGATTTTAACATGTCTCAAGATTGCTACAACCGTCTTATGGAGTTGCTTATAGAAATATTTTCTGAGGGTACGAAGTTGCCTAAAGACTTCTACCGGTCTAAGAGGATGGTTAGATCGCTCTGGATGGGATACAAAAAAATCGATGCCTGTCGTAATGGGTGCATGTTGTACTACAAAGACGACAAGGATGAAGACGCCTGCAGATTTTGTGGTGTCGATCGCTACAAGGCATGTGGTAGAGGAAAGTCTGTCGGTGCCAGGAAGCCCACCTCTTCGATGCACTACTTGCTGTTGATGTCGCTGTTGCAGCGGTTGTTTATGGTGAAGGAAACTGCAGAAAATATGAGTTAGCATAAGCGGGAACATACCGAAGGAGTGTTGGATCACCCATCTGATGGAGAAGCATGGAAGCACTTTGATCGAGAGTATCCAGATTTTGCTTCTGATCCACGTAATGTCAGATTGGGTCTCTGCTCCGACGGTTTTATCCCATTTGGACTTTCGGGGTCCCAGTATTCGTGTTGGCCTGTGATTGTCACCCCATACAATCTACCGCCTTGAATGTACATGAAGACTCCGTATATATTTCTCACCGTTATTATCCCAGGTTCGAACAATCCGAAAAGGAACATCGATGTGTATTTACAGCCGTTGATTGATGAGTTGAATCAGCTGTGGGAAGTAGGTTCCAACACGTACGATGTATCTAGAAAACAAAATTTTCAGATGCGGACAGCACTTAAGTGGACCATCAATGACTTTTTGGCCTATGGAATGTTATCTGGATGGAGCACGCATGGTCGTCTTTCATGTTCGTATTGCATGGACAGTACTAAGGCTTTTCGTTTGAAACACGGAGGCAAACCGTGCTTCTTCGATTGTCATCGACAATTCCTGCCGAAGGATCATCCGTACCGGAGGAACAGGAATGCTTTTCGTGCTGGTGTTGTGGAGAAGGCTAATCCCCCTCCAAGGTGGCCTGGATACACGATATGGAAAGAGGTAAAAGATTTACCAAGAGCTATTGAGCAGCCTGTTACGGACTACAAGTGTGACGGATTTGGTCGCACTCATAACTGGACGAAGAGGAGTATATTCTGGGATCTTCCATATTGGAGCACCAATCTGATTAGACATAACCTTGATGTTATGCATATCGAGAAGAATATGTTTGACAACATAATTAATACTGTAATGGACGTAAAGGGGAAGACGAAAGACAATCCAAAGGCTAGATTGGACTTGGAAGAAATATGTAGACGTCCTGCATTGCATTTGATAGAGGACGGGAATGGGAAGTTGAAGCAGCCTAAGGCAATTTTCTCACTGGAGAAGGAGGATAAAGTGAGGCTTTGTAGGTGGATTCAAGGTCTAAAATTTCCAGATGGGTATGTTTCTAACTTGAGAAGATGCGTCGACCTCAAGGAGAACAAACTGACTGGTATGAAGAGCCATGATTGTCACGTATTCATGGAGCAGTTAATTCCGATTGTATTTCAGAAATTCTTACCGCAGGCAGTTTGGGATCCATTGACGGAGCTTAGCATATTCTTCAGGGACCTTTGTTCTAAGAAATTGCTCATTAATCGTCTAGAAAAGCAAGAGAAGGATATTGCGATAACACTGTGCAAGCTAGAAAGGGTGTTCCCTCCTGGATTCTTCGACTCTATGGAGCATTTGCCGATTCATCTTTTCTACGAGGCACGTGTTGGTGGACCCGTCGAATATCGATTGATGTACCCGTTCGAGCGACATTTGAATTACCTAAAAAAAAGGTAAAAAATAAGGCTTGGGTCGAGGGTTCTATTTGTGAAGCCTATATTCTCGAGGAGATTATAAATTTCTGCTCCTTCTATTTCAAACCTCATATTGCTACGAATAGAATGAGGGCTCTGAGAAACGACGACGGATATCAAGAATTTAATGATGGAATACTGAAAGTATTCAATGCGTCTGAAAAGCCTTCGGAGAAAATGAAGAAGAGATATTTGAATGACGAAGAGCTAAGGGCTGCTCAGTTGTATGTATTACTCAATTGCGACGAGGATGAAGTGGAGAAGCTAGAGGGGTAAGTAACTCAGGATGATGAGTTTACGTCATCTCAATGTAATAGTATAAGCTAATATTATTGTACTAATCGGCGATTGCTTCGTTGTTTTCCAGCACATATAATGATGAGTTGAGGCTGGTTAGACCCTACCTAACAGACGAAGCATTAGAACAAGAAATAAGACGTCATTTTCCTTCTTAGTTGAGCGAATATGTAAGTAGCTCGGTAATTACTGGCCTCTTCTAATGCAACTGCGAAATAAATAACTTATTATCGCTTCTTTGATATTCAGGTTGATCGTCTAATTTCACCCGAGATTGAATTAATTAGAACTCATGCCAAGGGACCAATTACTTTTGTTAAAATATGGCCAAGTTACTGTGTCAATGGCTTTCGGTTCAAGTCGACAAATGCTCCGATCAGAGACAGCTTCCTGGATCTTGATTCCACGAAAAACAGTTGTTTGTGTATCAAGTCTTCGAACTACAAAGATGTCGATCCAGAAAATGATTTCTTTGGCATCTTGCGAGAGATTGTGGAGTTGTCATATAATAATGGCAGAGAACCTGCAAAGATCGTGTTGTTCAAGTGTGAATGGTTCGATCCGATTGAAAATCAAGGTTGGAAAATTGACAAGCATGGTCTTCTGGATATAAACTACAAGCGTAGATATCAAGGCTACGAACCGTTTGTCCTAGCAACTCAGGCTCAGCTCGTGTACTTCACAGCTTATCCGAGACGGGGAACAACGAAGTCTGACTGGTGGGCAGTATACAAGACTAAAGCTAGAGATACTTTTGATGTTGACGAAAAAGCTTACCAGGAGGACTAGCTACCTCTTGTAACCAATATTGTCGATGTGGACTCCACGAAAGTTACACATTACACGACACATAATGTAAAAGATGTAAAATTATCCGAAGAGGAAGACGAAGCCGACGAAGGCGAAGATGAAAGTGAAGATGAGGAGGAAGAGGAAGATGAGGTCGAGGAAGACGAACAAGATGATTATTCTGAAGATGATTGAGAGATATATACTTATCTGAACTTAGATGTTTCTTCTATAATATATTATCTGGACTTAGATGTTTATTGTAGAATGTATCATCATATATTGTCTTGGTTATTATCTTGTCTTTGTTGTACTTTCATATTTCTAGTCTCTATTATTTATTGTACTTTCATATTTCTAGTCTCTATTATTTGTTGTACTTTCATATTTTTAGTCTCTATTATTTGTTGTACTTTCATATTTCTAGTCTTTATTATTTGTTGTATTATTATATGCTATTATCAGGTATGGCAGGTCGTCGCGGAGCGTTCCGAAGGGGACGACGAGGTCATCATCCTCCGGTACTTCCTACAGGTACTGCTAGAGGACGGAGTTTTCCTTCGGTACCTTCTACTGGTACCGACTCTGGATCCTCGTCGCTGATTACTCCTCCATATCGGATAGTAGATAGGCCTGCTGGAACGACGTCACGTGGCATATCTCCTGGGACGAGTAGTTCCAGGCCTGTTGAGAGTGCTCGCCCGTCTAGCGTTCCTGCTGTTGATACGACGATGGAGACGGATGAGCAGATGGCGGAAGCTACGCCGACGGCCAAGGCGACGGCGCCGACGGCCAACCAGCATCATGCAGATGATGCGTGCATACCTCCGGAGGAGAGGAGGACGGAGATCTGGGCCGACGGTACAAAGTAGGTGTTTTGGTTTATAATTTTTTTCTTTCTATTTTTATCATAAATTAACTTTTTTCATGAATATGATATGTTTGTATAGATATCGTCCCCCAGAGGTACAGAGACGTCTAGGCCACATGCTGAGGCATAATTATGGTGGTGCTGGGATTAACTACTCTGATGCTTCGGACGAGAGGAAGGCCTTCTGGTTTGCGCGCTTCAAGGTTAAAATATATTTTCTTTTAACATGAATCATATAATTTTTGCATATTATATATAACTGATAAATATTTGTTTTGCGCTCTTCTAGGATATGTTTTTCTATCCACCACACCGGGCCGAGCTTATCGAGGGGATGTTTCCGGCCGTCGCTGCCAAGCTGATCCGCGACGCTATCAATGATCAGAAGGATCGTGATCATGCCAGAAAGCCGATCCAAGGTTGGATCACCCCTGATCAATGGAATGCGATGAAGGCTCGATTCGACGAGCCAAGGTACAAGGAGAAGTCGGAAAAGGTCAAGGCGGCTAGGCAACATGCCTCGAAGTGGTACGGTGGGTCGATTCCGATGACGGAACATTTTCATCGTCTGGTATGTCTTCCTCTTTTAGAAATATTATTTTAATGCAAAAACGATAAATTATTACTAAGATAATAAATTTAATTACAGGTAAGGAAGGTCGGTAACGCCGACATGGTGACCGTCTTCCTGGCCACCCATCGTCGCGGTGGTGACCTTATTGACGAGAGGGCCGAGCAGACTTATATAAGTATTACAATACATTATCTTAATTTAATACTTTGTGTCAATTTTAATATAAATTACTAAATATGATGCAAATAAATATTTATGTAGTTAGTAATAATAAGTACATTAATTAGAAATTAGAAATTATAGAGTACTATCCATACTTTCTAGGCCGAGTATCAGAGGCTGCGGGAACGGGCGGCTGCTAGTGCACCTGATGCAGGAGAGGTCGGTACTTCCTCGCAGCCCACTCAAGCTCCGTCGGCGGACGAGCTGGGGATGGCCGTCGCTGGTGGACTCCATAGGGGTACGTACTACGGTACGGGATCCTATGGCGCCCTAGTTGCGACCCAGTCCTCTAGGACATCTTCTGTTAGTGTGCATGGTCCACAGCCGTCCCAGGAGTCTGCCCGAGTCCACCAGATGATGGAGTCTCTCCGTGAAGACCTGCTACGACGGATCGAGGAGCAGTCTCAGCACCCTATGGACGATCCTGTGCTGCTGGCACGATTGGATGCGCTCGACCACGGCATTATGGACCTCAGGGAGACGACTGAGAGGACAGAGCGCACCATTGGAGGGTTAGAGCGCACAGTGATAGAGCTGCAGACAGGACAGATGACCATGGCCGAGAGGATGAGATTGGCGCAGAAATCGA
>JANAVB010042177.1:57500-96235 GCA_029216955.1 Iris pallida
AAACTCTTGCTAGTTTTGTTTTAATTTGTGATCAAACACTTGAAATCTTATGGTTTAATAAATTCAAATATCATTTTTTATGTTATCCTTTTTAGCTATTATGATTGAGTTATATTTTTAAATCATGTGATTTTGAGGTATAGACCGCACACTACCGTCGATGCTACGGTATTGGTTAGGCGGGCTTCGCGAGCCGTGCCCTTACATGCGAGTGATGATCGTGACAGATTTCAACTTGTTGTTCAAAAGAATTATCAAATGCACGTTCCTGCCTTATACAAGTGCAATTTAGTCTAGTACGACTTCGCACCCCAGCGAGGACGATCGATTTGGTAGAATTTGATGTGAGGACGAACAATTCGGAGAATCAGGGTGTGACACTATGTGGTATGGAAAATGAGGCCGTGAGGCATTTATCCATCTACTTCCCATATACTTGGAATCTATGGAGGAAGCAGGGGGACTTGTTACTGCTGCGGTTGAGAGAGGGTCAAGGCATTAATGCAGTAATGCGGGATATCATGAGTGCGAGGAGCCGAGGGCCTACATGGTTTCGGGAGGCATGCACCAGATTATTTGCTACAGTCTGACATATCTGGAAAGAACAGAATAACCAAATTTTCGAGGAAATGAGTATTGTCAAGATTGGTATACTACATAACATTGAGTATGCTATACAGAGCATGGTTCTCTCGAGAGGTAACACCAGATGGTGGTTGGGATAAAATCTGATTTATTAGTAATAGAGTTAACTTTATATATATATATATATATATATATATATATATATATATATATATATATAATTTTTACTCATTTAGCACAAAAGAGTACTTTGAGCAACAAAATATCCCATAGCATCAAACTTATAGGCAAATGTTAAGTGCACTACGAAGACTACTATGGGGCATCATAGGATAGGGACAACATAGTTATGTTAGTATTTTGTTAAGGGCCTTCAAAAAATTAGTATGGGGGCAACACCAGTATCATTCTTCATTAACACAACACCCCACATTCTTCCCTAACACAACACTCCTCTTCCTTTTCCTTTTTCCTCTTCTACTTTCTCCTCAAACCCTAATTTTGTAATAGATACTCCAAAATAAGACTTTAGGATCTCATTATATATATGATGTTTTAAACTCGTTATAGGAATTCTTAATTGATAGAAATCAACATAGTCCTGTTCTGGACGACGCATTAGTTGTCCTAATAATAGTCCGGACTGTCAAAATTTTGGTAGTCTTAATATAGAAGTAGGACTGACAAAATTTTACAGTCCTAACAATAGTCAGGAGTGCCATTTGGCAGTCATAATATAGAGAACTCTCTATATTAGGACTGTCTGCCAAACTTTTGGCAGTTCTATATATTGTTATGACTGACAATATTTTTGCAGTCCTACATATTTTTAGGACAACTAATTAATATTTTGGAAGTCGTGTACATATCCAGAAAAAACCAAAATTTTAGTAGTCCTTTGTCGTCCCAAACCAAACTGTTTTGATTCTGAAGTTTCGAAACTCCATTAATGGAGTTTGAAACTTCAGAAATAGACCCCAATGGGACTTTAGACTAAAAAATTATGCCAAAAAAATGGATCAAGGGTTTAGGGATTTAATTTGGGATGGAAGAGGAATAAGCCATTTTTTATATGCTTAAAGTTGTGTTGTCCCCTAACAAATTTTCAAGAATATTTTGGCTATTGAGTACAACATTTGTGTTGCATGTTGCAATGACCTTAACATTTGCCAACTTACAAGCTACATATAACTGGATTGTTCCTAGAGCATCAAACTTTCCTTGTGACATGCTGACAATAGAATGCTCTATAATTAAGTATAACATCTCAGAGAAAATACCAACTTCCCTCAGCAACATGTCAGACTCCCGAGCACTCCAGCACTGAGCCCTCATGGGTACTGCTACCCTCCAATGCCTTTTGACTATATGTGAATATTACTTTCAGCAACACTGAATCTTTGTTAGGGTTCATAACTGCTAATATTGGTTTTTCTGCCATGTTTCTACTGTGTCTGTGTATGTAGGAAGAAACCATCATCATAAGTACTAGAGCCTGCATTCTAGCATGAGTCCATGACTTTGTTGAAAGATTGGCAAAGCCAATAGCATGAAAAAGAAGAAGCAGTACAATAGAAACCTTTTATAAAGATGCCACTTTCATCGCTTGCTTTTCATTGAAGGAGAACCAGTGGTCGAGATTGATATTGATATCCTGCTACGTTGTCCGCGGTTTGTGAATTCGGACGTGACCACAGGACACATGGCAGCCTTCCATTGGTCCCTTGGTCCAAATTTTAAGGATGCAGAGTCCGATGATAGTAGGAGGTCAATGATTAACTGTCACGTGGACCTGTGCTCACGTCCGCAGTCACAAACCATATAAACAAAATATTATTTTTATATTCGTAATTATTAGTACATAAAAATATTGTTAGGACACTGGTCCTGGGACTTTGCTGCAAGTGTTGGTTCTGGTCACCCACCAAATAGTTAGGTTAGGGATAAATAACTTGTCAGTACTATGGCATACTTGATGAGCTTTCATTGTAATTCTATGTGGTCCAAAAGATATATCCCAGGAAAAAAAATAATTACCTGCTATGATAATTTTGTCATGTCCCACCTCCTCTCACCCTCCCTTCCCGACGGACCCAACACCAAATACCTGTCACAAATCAGGGCCGGTCATGAGATTCGGAGGACCCTGTTTAGAAAACTGAAAATAAGACCCTATTTTATGTATATAAAAAATCGATGATATATATTAATGGCGCTAAGTTTAATTTAATTTTTCATAAAAAATGAACAACATGTATAAGTAAAAATTAATAAAAAATTATCGTTTTAACTTCCATGTATTGAGAAGAATTGTATTTGATCGAACAACTATAATATAGAAGTATTTGAAAACTACTATTCACAAAATCTACATAAATTTATTTGCAGAAGAAACTTGTTTGCAAAGAGAAGACGAAGAATGTTAATCAAAATGTTCAATATACATATTAGCAAGACTTTTTTTTTATTAAATTCATTTTGGTTTGGTTCATCTTTTATTTTTCAAAAACTCGTGTATTCCTTGTTATGATTATGTTAAAAAATATCAAGTTATTTTTTTTAAGTTCCAACATTATAATTATTTTTCGCAAACGCTACAGGTTTCTGGCATGTAAAAGAATTTTTTAACAAAACAAATTCAAATAATACATAACGAAAAAAAATTAAAGCCACATTTATCCCAAAAAACTTGTGCTTTACTTGCTAAGTAAAATTTGGTTCAACAATATATCAAATTATTTCTGAAAACATCTATTCTTTTCTAGTAGAAGCTAGAGGTTTTTCGATATAAAAGCTACTTCCCAAAAAAAAGAAAAAATATATTAATAAAATCAGGGGCGGATCCAAGGTTGGGGTGGGGTGGGCTGGAGCCCACCCCAATTTTTTTTTATACATTTTTTTCATATAATATTTTTTTTTGCTTTTTTTATATGGATTTATCTCATTCCAGCCCACCCAAATTTTTGCCATCCTACCCCAACTATTATTTCTGGATCCGCCCCTGAATAAAATAGAGATGTAAGGAATTGAACCTTGTACCTCCCACATGCAAAACACATACTTTGCCACTTGAACGGCATTACTACAACAACATATTTGACTATGTATTATAAAATTATTATAACAAGGAACTTCCAAAATTAAGGGCCCTCTACAATAGAAGGTGTTGTTCAGTCGCTCTAGAAGAACATGCTCAGGGCCACCCCTGCACAAATGATAAAACAACTAATCACATGCAAAGTAGAAACAAATTTATGTCCAAAAATTTTCCGACAGCACTGAAGTTACACTAAGTTGTATAACGAGAACAAAATTTAATGTTATGTTTAATTTTAATTTTAATTTTAATGTAATTACAAATATTAATTTTAATGTTATGTTTAATTTTCAAATTTTGTTATGTCAAATGTCAACATAAGAAGGAAAGTTTAGAAGAGTACTTTAGAGGGATGAATAGTACTTTTCATAAAAAAAATTGTGCAATTGCAAGAAATATAAATCTTAGAAAGTTCATCCAATATGGTCAACATTGTTCCAAAAATGACCAGATAATTATAATAGATACTTTATATTTTCCTTTTCAGACATTTTCATAGGGTAAATAAGTTTCTTTCTAAAAAAAAGAAAAATTTAGGGTATTTGTAAATGGGATAACGGAACGTCAACTTACTTGACGTGCTAGGACAGAAATGGAGAGAGATAGAGAGGGGGAGCCAACTGAGTTGGCGCCCACCATCCCACGCGCCAACTCAGTTGGCGTCCTCTTCCGTACTCTCTCCTCTCTCTCTCTCTCTCTCTTGTTAGATAATTTGTTATTATTTATTCACAATATTTATTTAATTTAAAATAAAAATAATTAAATAAATAACTAAATATATATTTATTTAACTATATATATATATATATATATATATATATATATATATATATATATATATATATATTACTAACAAATTCAAATAAATAAATAACTATATATATGGATAATACCAACAAATTCAAATAAATAATGTTCTTAAAAATATATTTGGTATTATATTTTAGATGATAACAAATATGGTATTATCTATTTGTTGATTTTTTTTGTTACCATTATAATTATATATAAAAAAATCAAATATATTTGGTATTATATTTATAGGGTAACAAATATTAAATTTTTTGCGATATTGCAAATAGATGGTTTGTTATCATCTATTCAAATTTATTATTATCTATAAATTAAATTAAACGGGGGATATCAAATCAAAATTTATTATTATCTATAAATAAAATTAATTTGACTTAAATAATACAAATACTAATATAGATAATTTTTACGATATTTTATTATTTAAAGAGAAATCAAATAAATAATTCTATATATTATGGTATCAAAATATAATGGTAACAATCAACAAATAGATAACACCATATTGTTATCTAAAATATAATACCAAAAAAGTTTCTTAAGAACATTATTTATTTGAATTTGCTAGTATTATCCATATCTAGTTATATAGAAAGTTGATACTTGGGACAATGCTCTTCATTTTTATCCACTCTGTCAAAATTTATACTATTTATCAAATAAAATTATCTATTTATCATCAATATTAATTAAATCAACTTAATTTTATGATGATAACAAATATGATATTATCTATTCACAATATATATTTGATTTAATATATACTAATAGATAATTCGTTATTATCTATTCGCAATATTATTTGATCTAAAATTAATTAATTAAATAAATTACTATAATATATATATATATATATATATATATATATATATATATATATATATATATATATATATATATATATATATACTATAACTATAACTATAACTATATATAAGGGAGGTAGGGTGCCACCTCACGGGGGGAGTGTCTACTTGTCACCCACCCCCCATGCTATCATCATCCACATGGGTGCATGATGATAGCATGTGGGGGTGACAAGTAGACACCCTCCATAGGGTGGCACCTCACCTCCCTCATCCTCTATCGAGAATAAGGGAGGTAGGGTGCCACCTCACGGGGGGGTGTCTACTTGTCACCTCTCCCATGCTATCATCATGCACATGGGTGCATGATGATAGCATGTGGGGGGTGACAAGTAGACACCCTCCATAGGGTGGCACCTCACCTCCCTCATCCTCTATCGAGAATAAGGGAGGTAGGGTGCCACCTCACGGGGGGTAGTCTACTTGTCACCCTCCATGCTATCATCATGCACATGGGTGCATGATGATAGCATGTGGGGGGTGACAAGTAGACACCCTCCATAGGGTGGCACCTCACCTCCCTCATCCTCTATCGAGAATAGGGGAGGTAGGGTGCCACCTCACGGGGGGGTGTCTACTTGTCACCCCCCATGCTATCATCATGCACATGGGTGCATGATGATAGCATGTGGGGGGTGACAAGTAGACACCCTCCATAGGGTGGCACCTCACCTCCCTCATCCTCTATCGAGAATAAGGAAGGTAGGGTGCCACCTCACGGGGGGGTGTCTACTTGTCACCCCCCCCCATGCTATCATCATGCACATGGGTGCATGATGATAGCATGTGGGGGGTGACAAGTAGACACCCTCCATAGGGTGGCACCTCACCTCCCTCATCCTCTATATATATATATATATATATATATATATATATATATATATATATATATATATATATATATATATATATAAGAATGATGTGGGGTCGACAGCTCTGTCTCTGCCCCCCGGGATGCCTGCCGTGCGGCTTCTGCCCTCCGGGATGGCTGCCGAGCAGCTGCCCTCCGGCCCTTCTCATGGTCGGCTGGTTGCCTTGGCCGGCCGGCCTTCTCGGCCCGCCCCCAGGCCCCCCTTGCGGTGGCCACCTCCCTCGCGCCCCCAGACAGTCGGGACCCTGGCCTTTCCCCGAGTGGAGAGGTCTCCCCCTTGCCGGCGCCTCCTCGTGGCCCCCCCTCCACGGTGCCCCCTCGGCGTGGGGGTCCCCCCTCCTTCCGGCCTTCTCGACGTCGCCGCCGGCGTCGTCGTGCTCGCCGCAGGCAGGCCCCTCCTCTGCAGAACTTTCCCTCTGGCCCCCCTGGCTAGGCCCATCTCCTCTATCCTTGTTCCCCCGCCGGGGCCTCCCCTTGCTCCGCCAGGCCTCTCCTCCGCCTCGGCACCTCCTCTTTTTGCCGACCCTCTCGCAGAGCCGCCCCCTCCCTCGGCAGCGCCCTGCTCCTCGGCCCTGAGGTGGTCCCTTTCGCCCCCGGCGGCCCTCCTCCCCGTGCACCCCGGCCCCAGCCACCCCCGCTGCGGACTTCCTTCGCCTCCCCGCCTCCGCTCCCCTGAGGGCCCCTCCCCCTCCTCCCGCTCCGGCCCCCTTGCCGGAGTGCGTCCTGTCGTCGGTGGCTTCTCCCCTCCCACCCTCGGGTCTCGAGCCTCCCTCGGGACGCGCACCGTCCTCCTCTCCGGCGGCGGCCGTGTCTCCACTGGCACCGTTGTCCCCGTCCCGCGACGCCCGCTCTGGTCCCCGTCCCCGTCGCTCCCTCCGCCGCCCCCGTCCCCTCCCCCTCCCTTTCCTCACGTTTTCTCGTTAGCCGCCTCATCCCGGCGGTAGTTGGCGCCGCGCCCAGCCCACCCTCCCCTCCCTGGAGGGCTGGCCTGCTTCCACCGTCGGCGCTCCCCTCAGCTATCCCCTCCCGCAGCCTGAGTTCCCCCCCCCCCGTCGGCCTTCGCGGCATCCCCCTTCTCGCCCCCCTCAGCTCCTCCCCCACCTCCTCCTTTGGTCTCCTCCTCCCCCTCCTCCGGGATCGGCCTCCCGCCGGAGTGATCCTGGCTCCGGGTGCCGCGGTGGTCTCCTCCGCAGCTTGCCCTCGCCCCCTCGCCGGAGCCTCCGCTCCCCGCCGCAGTCTCCCTTGCCGGAGCTCCCACTCCCCGCCGTAGGCTTCCTCGTCGAAGCCCCCTCTCCACCTTCCCCGGACAGCGCTCCGCGCCAGACTGAGCACTGGAGGGGCCTCGTGTCCCGCGCCCTTCCCTTGGGCAGTGCCTCCCATCCCGCTCGGGCTATAGCGCCCTCGAGCCGCGCGCCATGGGGCAGCGTGCCCCTTGGGCAGTGGGTTTGACCCACTTTCGGGTCTTGCGCGTTGGGTAGCCCGCCCTCTTTTGATTTTTGGATGCCGTTTCATTTTTCTTTTTTCTTTTTTCCTTTCCCAAAAAAAAAAATTAGTGTTCCAGGGCTGAGTGCCCACACCCCCCCCACTGGGCTGTGCGCCCCCCACGGGCAGTGCAACCTCACCCTCCCTAGGGACCAGTGTGTCACCACAAAACAAAAAAAAAATTCATGGTTAGGACGAGTCGCGTCTGAATGTATGTTAGGGGTCCCTCCCCCACTCTGTTCGAACTTGGGCTATCTCCCAGTTCCACCTATCTTCCTGTATTTCAATGAAGGCGTTAGCCATTGTTTTTAAAATATATATATATATATATATATATATATATATATAATATATATATATATATATATATAAATATAAATATATATATATATATATATATATATATAGTTATAGTTATAGTTATATAAAATATAAATATATATATATATATATATATATATATATTATATTTATATTTTATATAACTATAACTATAACTATATATATATATATTCACATGGTGCAACAATCGGAGCGGGAGTAAGAGGCAATCGTCGAGGTTGGACAGGGTGGTTACCAACAAGCCATGGACTGATTTGGTGCATTGCTCGGAAGTTAAGAACCTTAGTAGCACGGAGTCGGATCACGCGCCCCTGCTTGTGGAGACGAGGTCGAGGCCAGCTTCGCAAGGTAGGAGATTTAAGTTTTTAAATTTGTGGATCTCTCATCAGAACTTCCAGGAAACGGTCGGGAAAGCGTGGGGGAAGGTCTCTCATCCTAATCCCCTCGTACAACTGGCGAAGAGGATCAAGGCGACTGGCAGGGAGCTTGGCGGATGGAGCAGGAGGACCTTTGGCGACATCCACAAGGAGGCGAGGGAAGTGGAGAGGAGGGCTGCGGAGGCGGAAGCTGCATATGATGCCGATGAGTCCCAGGAGAATAGATGTGAGAAATATTGTACCCAAGCAGAGTTGAAGAGAAGGATCGAAGTCGAAGCTCATTTCTGGAAACAAAAAGCAAACGTCAAATGGGACCACGATGGTGATAAGAACACTCAGTTCTTTCACGCGTGTGTTTCCGGACGACAGAAAAGGCTGGGGATCAACAGTATAACCAAGGCGGATGGGAGCGACACTTCCAATATGGCCGAGATCCAGGAGGAAGCTACCCGATACTTTGAGAAGATCCTGACTAAAGAGAAAGTAACCTATAGTGAAGACGTGCTCAGCGTGATTCACCCCAGTATCACGGCGGCAGACAACGAGACGCTTCTCAAGCCTGTTACGATGGCAGGAACTTCGGGGGATCGTCGACGCTATGGACCCCAATAGTGGGACGGGGCCGGATGGGTTCGGGGGCGCTTTCTACTCCTCCTGTTGGAGGATAATTGGAGAAGACATATTAGCTTCCTCGAATGCCTTCCTCGAAGGTCTTGCTTTGCCGAAGGAGATTACTCAAACTCACTTAGTTCTCATTCCGAAAGGTGATAATCCGAGAACCTTTGGGAGAGTTTAGGCCTATTAGCCTATGCAATACTATCAACAAGATCTTTTCCAAGTTAGTTGCCAACCGGCTAGCGAGTCTCCTCCCGTCCATCATCTCTAAAGAGCAAAGTGGGTTCGTCCATGGCCGGGAGATCCTCGACAACGTCCTTCTGGCTCAGGAAATGGTGGAAGGGATCGGGCATCCTAATCGGGGTGGTAATGTGGCGATTAAAATCGATATGGAAAAGGCCTATGATAGGATCGATTGGCAGTTCCTCATATGGGTCATGCGCCGATTTGGGTTTGACGAAAGATTGATTAACATTGTGTGGAGGCTCATTAGCAGCTGTTGGTTTGCGATCCTCATCAACGGAGAAGCGACGGGGTTTTTTCCGGTCATCCAGAGGGGTCAGACAAGTCGATCCGTTGTCTCCTGGCCCTCTTCGTCATTGCGGCGGAAGTGTTGAATGGCATGCTTAAGAGGATGGGAACTTCGAGCAGATTTGGACGGTTCTACACTCCTCCGGGATGCTCTTTGGTCAACCATTTGGCGTACGCTGACGATCTCCTGATATTTTGTGCGGCGGACAAAATCACAACGGCTTTGGTCCTCAAGACTCTCCGGGAGTACGAGGACTGCTCGGGACAGGCTCTGAACAGAACGAAGACAAGAGCGTACGTGCATCACTCGTTTGTGGAGGAGAAGCGGCAGGAACTGAGTCATCGGCTCGGTTTTGACGTGGAGCATACTCCTTTCCAGTACCTGGGCTGTCCCATTTCTTGTGGGCATCGTACCTCTGCTGCCTTCTACCCTATCATCAAGAAGATCAAAGATCGGATTGACGGGTGGCACAATCGGATTCTTTCGCCGGGAGGGAAACTAATCCTCGTCAAGCAGGTTCTATCATCTATCCCGATCTATTTACTTGCTAGCCTGCAATCCTCCTAAGCAGGTATTGAAGCGGATCGAAGGCATGTTTTGCTCCTTCTTCTGGGGGCAGGCCGAGAACGAGTACAAAAGAAGATGGGTGAGCTGGGAAACCATTGCTAGGCCTAAGGAAGAAGGAGGTCTGGGGATCCGAAGTTTGGAAGAGGTGGTGCAGGCGTGCTCCGTGAAGTTGTGGTGGAAGGTTCGGTCTCAAGAATCTCTCTGGAGCTGCTATATGCGCGATAAATACTTCAAGTCACAGAACCCATTCACTTATGTTGCGGGCCAATCAGCATCAGCTTTGTGGAGACGGCTTTTGCAGGGAAGGAATCTAGGTGAGGGAAATATGCGGCTGCTTCTGGGGGACGGATCCACGGGGGCGGCAGTAAGCATGGTGGGTGGGGGACTGGCATCCTGGAGGTCGAGGGGAATGCCCCACAGATATCGGAGTTTTGGGGGACTAACGGATGGGAAGAGGACAAGTGCATCGATTGGTTCGGCGTAGAGGCGGCTCAACGCATCTGTGGTTCAGGTTTGGTCCTTTCCTCGGGCAAAGACAGCTTCGTTTGGGTACCGGGCGCGAGCGGGAGGTTCTCGTCTTCCTCGGCTTGGCGAGCCGCTAGGATAGAGAGAAATCGAGATGTGGCTGTGACGGAAGTGTGGAGCTCTTGCATTCCCTTGAAGTGGTCTATTCTAATGTGGAGGATTATTAAGGACAAACTTCCATCGGATCTGGTGGTGCAAAAGACTGGGTTTTCCTTAGCTTCGAAATATTCATGCTGCGAAGATAGCGACGTGGAATCTATCTCTCACCTCATCTCCCAAGGAGAAACGGCTAGGCTGATTTGGGACGTTTTCGAAATCGAGCTGGGATTCAGTAGTGTCGGGGACACTCTTAATGGAACGCCTAGGAAGCTGGTGGAGCGGGCCTAACCATCATGTGAGATGCGTTATGGTGGCGGCGATCGCCTGGGTCATATGGAAGAATAGGAATAAAATTAGATATGAAGGAAGAGGGTGGCTTATCTCTAAACTGATCATCGAGATTCGGTGACAGGTGAACAAGGCTCTCGTCTCCTGTCTGCACGCTGAGGTTGGGGATCCTGCCTTCATCGTCAGGTCTCCTGCTAGCGGCGGTAGGTAGGTTCGGGTTGGGGTTGTGGGGTTTTGCTTGGTATATAGAGTTTGCTTTATATATCCCTATCCCCTTTATATATCCTCTTTGATATATACTTGGGTAGGTTTTGTACAGCTTGGGGCTGTTTGTTGCCCGGCCGGCTGGGTCTGGGTGTTTTGTTCCCATGGCTTCCTTATTTTTGGGAGGCTATTCATTTATAAAGTGGTTGGTTTTTTTGCAAAAAAAAAAAAAAATATATATATATATATATATATATATATATATATATATATATAATATATATATATATATATATATTATATATATATATATAATATATATACCCAATTACTCCTCCATGGCTGAGAACCCAAAACCCAATAGGAAACTTAACCCCCAAAAATCTGTTCTCAACAATAACAACCAAAATAATAATACTAAAACAAAAATACTAATAATAGTAATAGTAAAACTATTAATAGCAGTAGATACTGATAGTAATAATAATACTAATGTAATTAACACTCTATTGTACTTGCATATACTGAGAAACCCTTTCATCGACCCAATTATAAAACCCAATTCACTACTGTTGCTCTTACAATAATAATAATAATATATAATACAACGGTTTCTCTCCTAGTTTCACGAGAGAGAGAGACATAAAATAGAAGAAAAATGAACAAGAATCAGAATGACCTCTAGCCTAGCGGTTACAGTGATGCACCCCCAAGGAGGTCTCGGGTTCGAGTCTTGAGGTCGCCATTTAATTCCCCTTTGAGAGAATTAAGTGGTGGGTGGCAGTTAGGTGCATTGCATGTGCATGATGCGGTGCTAGTGCAGAGCTGGTGTTATACGGTACGGTACGACTTCGGCTGTGTGAGGCCTTCAGGCCGAAATGTAGCCTTCAGATTGAGATAGAGCCTTTGGGCTAGGGATCATATAAGCTTTCGGGCTGGATTGGTTGTAAGCCTTCAGGCTGAGTGCCTTCAGGTTGGAGTGGAGCCTTCGGGCTAAGGATTGTATATATGCTATGTGATGCGGTATGGTACGACTCGAGAGGTGCGCAGATGCGATGCTAGTGCAGGTGCGATGCAGCTTCGGTTGCATGAGGCATTTAGGCCGGGATGTAGCCTTCGGGCTAGGAATTGTATATAGGCCTTCAGGCTGGATTTATTGTAAGCCTTCGGGCTGAGTGCCTTCAGGCTAGGGATTATAAATATAGGTTGCGTGATGCAGTGCATTGCAACTCGGGAGATGCGCTGATGCGATGTAAGTGCAGGTACGGTGCTAATACTGAGCTGGTGTGGCGCGAGAGCAACACACTTTTCAATACGGTCACGGCTGTCTAGATGCATGAGGGTTTATCTACAATCCATCAGTCTCTTATGGTCAAAAATAAGCCTAGTACCTCAATCTCAAGCAAGCAAATAATTGTTGTAAGATGTTAGATCATCAGACATACAAAGTAAGGCATCCCAAACATAACATATTCAGATGATCATGAAGCTAGTCATACAAAATACGAAGACTAGCAAGAGTTAAGTCATATGATCAACCCTAGGATTTGTTAATCATGTTACAGCCCATAGGCAGATAGAAATTAAGTTGCAACACGAGCTAACATATGCTCGACAGCTAAACGCATCAAAAAAATAATTTACAATAGAGTGGGAGAGCAAAATAAGAAACCCACTGGTTGCCATGGATTACTTCTAGTATTCACTATCTGGCTGGAAGACAGGTAGATCCCGGGTGCTACTCCAAAATCTGGCCACACAAAACCAGCTGGGTCAAAACCCAGAAGTGCAATTAACACAAGGGAGGCTCCACTTATGAACTAAAACCAGCATAAAATGAATAAAAGAACTGATAAAAGAACATAATTAAATAACATAAAAGATAGAGTAAAAAAACATACTAGGTTGCACTAGAAAAATAAGAGGTGGAATATAATTCCCATGTTAATCATGAGATAATCATTCAGGCACGGCCAATCAAGTCCTACGGCTTGCTATCATTAGCTAACTAGGGTTATCACAGGCCTAGTTACTAATAGGATGCAGTTGAGATATTCCCGCATTCATAAGCCCTGCAACTATCCAGGTTATCCAGTCGGGGGTTACAAGAGTTTATCAAGATTTAAGAGTACTTTTAGTTTACAAGGAGTGAAATACATGACAGTGTGCTGGAAATACGCCATACTTAATGGCAGGCTACAAGTCCCAGGTGTGGCCCGGATAACGGGATCGCTTGTAACTGAAAAATATCTCTATATGAACTACTTGATCAATCTAGTCGTTAACCTAGTCAGATTCATTATGAATCCCTGACCGTGGTAACCATGAATCTATGTCCTAGACATGATGCAAGATGAGACAGTTAGCTTGTACAGTCATGATCAAGGAAAATCAACCACGGAGTCAAGGCAAGAGTTACACTTAGCAAGACAGGAATAGTTGTCGCAACAACAATAAAAAATACACATGTCATGTCAGGTTTACTGTCATGTCAAGAACACTTTTCAAGAGTGCGCCTCGACGGGCCACTATCAAGATTACCAAGATGGGTTCATATGATCATGTTCAAGTCAAGTTGCTAGCTCCAGATTACCAAGTTGTCAAGTCGGGTCATCGCAATTATGGTCAAGTATAGAAAAAAAAACATGCAAAGAAGACTAAGGACATCCAGGGGTGATTTAAACTATCAGTCGCATATGAACTCCAGTTAAGGTGAGACGAAAAGAATCTTGAAGCCAAGACGAAGATCTACAAACTTAATATTTTAAGTTTTATAAGATTTTAGCTACAAAATAGCATAAATAGGCAAAAATAGTCATTCGCGTGTGTAGACAAAACTGGCTACGGTGTGCGGTGTACGGCGTACGAGGGCACGGTGCGCAGGTGTGAGGCAAACGAATCGTGCAAGCGCACGGCACACGAAACGTACAGCACACGCTGTCACCCTCATTTCCCGTATTTCGTATTTTTACTCGTATCTGGATTTTGGCATGTATTTTATTTTCTCGACTTGTGGAATTTCGGTATTTCTCATATTTTCGGTTTTTGGCATGGTTCGGTTTGGTTCGATTTTATGTGTTGGAACACCTAGCCCTACACTCCACCCTCAACACACCACAACTTCCCCTCTTTATATCCCCACCTACCACTCTCTCTCTCATACTTCTACCATTAATTTCCTTCTTCTTCTCCTTCCTCCACAACTCTCCTAACCCTAGGCAAGTACATCTTGCCACTACATGAGAACCCTCTTTTCCTAGTCCATTTGCTAGATTAGGACATGGTGATCAACATTAAACTTGGTGTTTTGTGATTTGAAGTCTCCTTTGCTCTAGATCTAAGTTATTTCTATTTTCGGATTTGCATGGTTTGAGCTACTTAAGTTGGATTTTTATGGGTTTTGATGTTTCCTTGTGGAAGAGAGTTCAATTCCACCCTGGTTAGAACTTTGGAAATCTGGATTTGGAGTTCGGATGGCCAAGTTGTGAGGTTTTGAAGTTTTGGAGCCATTGGAGCTTCTTCTCAGCCATGAAGAAGAAGACCCAGACCCTGCGTGCGTGTTTTTACGCGTACGCAGCTCTCAGTGTGCGTGACTTTCCACGTATACTGCTCCCTTGAGCGTGCGTAACTTTTCACGCACACTGCTCCCTTCAGCGTGCGTGACTTTTCACGTACACTACTCCTGTAGCGTGCGTGACTTTTCACCTATGCTGCTCTCTCAGCGTGCGTGACTTTTATATACACTGCTCTTGAGTGTGCGTAACTTTTCACGTACACTGCTCCCTTGAGTGTGCGTGACTTTTCACGTACACTGCTCCCTTGAATGTGCGTGACTTTTCACGTACACTGCTCCCTTCAGCGTGCGTGACTTTTCACGTACACTGCTTCCTGTAGCGTGCGTGACTTTTCACCTATGCTGCTCTCTCAGCGTGCGTGACTTTTCACCTACGCTGCTCCCTGTTGCGTGCGTGACTTTTCACCTATGCTGTTCTCTCAGCGTGCGTGACTTTTCACCCACGCTGCTCTCAGCATGCATGACTTTTCGTACGCTGCCCCTGACCCCTTGCTTAACCCATTGGCTCTTGGAGTTTTGGTCTTATTTCTTTAAGCTTGACTCTTCTATAGCCCTGTATATTAATATTTTATTAGATTTTATGTCCATTTTATATCCTTACGCCTTTTGTCATGAACTTGATTTTACTTAATATGTTTGGAATGACTATTGTACATGGCGTGATATGACAAGGAACTAGCATAACACGACAGTGACCCATGGTGGTGCACTCCTGACATGACTAACCTAACATGATAGTGGCCCGTCGTGGCGCACTCCTGACAAGTACCCTGACATGATTTATCTTGATAATTTAACTTGACCTGTCTTGACACCGTGGGTGGTTCTTCTTGCTTGCTTGTTAAATTCACTTGTCCTGTCTTGCATCATGTCTAGGAGGAAACTCCTGAGTACCACGGTCAGGAGTACCTACTAAAATGGATTAAGGTTAATAACTAGAATAATTCAGTAGTCATGAAGAGATGACACAGCTACGGGCAATCCCGTTACCTGGGCACTCTTGGGATCTGTAGCCTGCCGTCGAGTAGGGCACATTTCCAGCACACCGTCGCGTGTTGCACCCTCTAAGTCACCTAAGGGTATATTTGCCTCCTGGGCGATGTACCCACCTGAATTTAACCCCTAATTTTTGATCTGGGTAACCTGGATGGTCTGCAGGGCTTGTGGCTGTGGAACAATCTTACTGCATCTTGTTAGTAATTAGGCCTGTGATAATCCTAGTTAGTTAAAGTAGTAAGCCGTAGTACCTGCTTGGCCGTGATTGATTGAATGAGGTATAATCAGTTTAGCCATGTCTTGATCCAGTACAAGATTGCTCCCTGCCTTGATTTCTTGTATACTTATCTTGCCGATAAATGGTGGGAAACCAAGTTCTGTTCAGACGAAGGGTTACAACCCGGTCCTTGTTTGATTTACGGGTTGTAACCTGGCTATCGGATAGTTCCATGGTTATCTCGTCGTATATCACCCTGCCATGTTTTCGTAATTTCTAGTTTTAATATTATATCTTCTTGTGTTAATGCTGGCTTTTGTTCTTATTTCGTGGCCCCTTGTGGCACTTGCTCTTTCTGGGGTTGACCCAGCTGGTTTGTGTGGCCAGATTTCGGAGCAGCTCCGAGGATCTACCAAGCTTCCAGCCCAATGGTGGCGACTAGAAGGAACCCGGGCTACGAGTGGGTTTTATATTTGTTTCGCTCACTCTATTGTAAAACTATTCTTTTGAGGCGTTTAGCCGACGAGCACCTGTTAGCTCGATGCACTTTACTTACTGTCTGCCTACGGGCTGTAAACATGATTAACAAATCCTAGGGTTGATCATGTATGACTTAACTCTTGCTAGTCCTAGCATTTTGTACGACTAGCTTCATGATCAGCTGATATGTAATATTTGGGACGCCTTTTATTGTATGTTTGGTGGTCAAACATCTTGTAATTATATTACTTGCTTGAGATTGAGACAATAGGCTTGACCTTAAGAGACTGTTGGCTTGTAGTAAACCCTCATATCTAGACAGCCGTGACCGTATAGTTGAGATGTATTCTATTTCAATATACGTAGCTGGCTATGTCTGCCTCCGCTCTCCAGTATTCTGGTTCTGGGGCGTGACATGGTTTAAGTGGTGGCCCATGCAGGTCTTGTAAATCAAGATATGTAGGGTTTACCAGATAGATGTCTCAATCAGTACTCGTCCTCGATCTCTGTTCGTATCCTCTGAATCCCTGAATTCTTGCCCTGATCCTGTGCTTATATCGTTGATCTGTCCTGGTCCTTTCTTTATTGTTCCCTGTGTGTTCTTCAGCGGCACTGTACCTAGTCTACCGATCGACGAGGTGGGCACATCCCGCGGATCAGCAGCAACCTGGAGATCAAGCCCAGCATTCCGGGGTAGCCTTCAGAGTTTTGCCTACTAGAGGAGAGTCACCAGTTCGGCCCGTCCAGCACGCAGAGCCAGATGATGGTACCTTAGTAGGCCTCATCAGAACCTTGATAGCTTCCCAGGATCGTCGAAGTGACGCCCTGCACCAGACAGTTCAAGATGCTTTGACCCGAGGTGGACATCCAGGGAACCAGGCAGCGAACAGCTTCAAGCGATTGAACCCTCCTTTCTTCGACGGTAGCGAGGATGCGGTTGCCGCGGATGCATGGCTTCAGGATACCGAGGTGGTTCTGGAAGCAGCCAGGACACCTGAGAATGAGAAGGTGGCGGTGGTACGCCTGCAGTTGTTGGATTTAGCTCGCAATTGGTGGGCGGCGCAGGCCATGGGATTAGTGGCACCCATTGCTTGGGCAGTATTTAGGGAGAGATTCCATACGAAGTACTTTGATGCTGTGGCTCGGTACGACCTGCGGACCAGATTTACCAACTTGAAGCAAGGAGGCAGAACAGTCGACAGTTATGCATCGGAGTTTCTAGACTCAGTAGGTTTGCCCCCACCTTGGTGGCGACCGAGTTTGATAGGGCCCAGCAGTTCCAGCAGGGACTGCATTTGGAGATCTTGTTGGCGGTTGAGCAGTTCGAGCAACAGACGTTCGATGGAGTCTTGAGAGCAGCTAGGAGGCATGAGTACACCTCCCAGAGGATCGTGGATAGGACAGGAAGTAGGAAGCGGTCCCACAGCCAGATGTACCAATCATCAGCTCCAACCCGGCAGCTAGGGGATTGACCATTGGAACTCCGAGGCGGGCGGCCTCAGTAACGTCGGTTCAGAATTCGACCTCGACGTACCCGCAACAGCAGAAGCAGAAGCAGACTTCCGCGATGGGATGTTCTCATTGCGGGAAGCCAGGGCATGTGGTGGCAGACTGTCGCAGGTCGCAGAGATTGTGCCCGGCTTGTGGAGTAGCAGATCATAGGATAGGGGCTTGCCCGAATAGGGGTGGTTCATCAGCATCCAACCCTTCTAGCTCTTCGGTGAGAGGACGGCCCCAGCACCAGTTCAGCAGCAGCAGTATCAGTCTTCGAGGTCCTTGCCGCCTCAGTCTCAGGCATTCCAGCAACAGCACCCCAGCAGTATACACAAGCCCAAGCTCAGACCCAGAATAGGCAGAGAGGTTTCCAGCAGAAGGGACCAGCAGCCAGAGGACACGGTCAGGCCATGATGATGGCTATGGAAGAAGAAGTTGCACCAGGTGAGGTTGGCAGGTACTATTCTCGTCAACTCCTTTCCAGCTTCGGTATTGTTTGATTCTGGTGCATCGCATTCATTCATGTCTGCACGATTCGCGACATGGATAGGATTGGAGCCCGAGTCATTATCAGTGAGGCTCAATATACTTACTGGTAATGGTCTTGTGGGAGTAGATCGAGTGTTTTTCTCGTGTCGGATCGTAGTTAGCGGTAGGGAGTTCCCGCTAGATTTATAGAGTTTCCTATGGCAGACTATGATGTAGTCCTAGGCTGGATTGGTTGAGGAACCAGTATGCTAGGATAGACTGCCATATTGGCAGAGTTGTCTTTAGTATCCCCGACGAGCCAGAGTTTTCATTTTCCAGAGGCGCAGTGGAGCCATCTTCCCCAACATTGCGGATGGCGTAGCAGCAGTGCAGTTACCCCGGATAGTTGAAGAGTTTCCAGATGTCTTTCCAGAGGAGCTTCCAGGGATGCCGCCAGAGCGGGAGATTGAGTTCAAATAGACTTAATTCCCGGGACAGCACCAGTGTCAGAGCGAGTCTACAGGATGGCGCCTTCAGAGTTGGAGATTTGTACAAGATGATTGAAGAACTGAGGACCAAGGGATTCATCCGTGCAAGTGGATCGCCTTGGAGAGCCCCGATGCTTCTTGTAAAAAAGAAGGATGGTACGTCTAGGCTATGTGTTGATTATCGTACCTTGAATTCGGTGACAATCAGAACAGATACCCTTTTCGAGGATAGATGACTTGTTTGATCAGCTCAGAGGGGCTTCAGTGTTCTCGAAGATCGACTTGCGATCGGGATACCACCAGATTAGAGTCAGAGAGCAGGACATCCCGAAGACAGCATTCAGATCGAGGTATGGACATTGGGAGTTCCTTGTTATGCCCTTTGGAGCGACCAATGCGCCGGCCGTATTCATGGACCTCATGAATCGCATTTTCATGCCTTACTTGGACCAATTTGTGATCGTGTTCCTTGATGACATCCTGGTTTACAGCAAGAGCGAAGTAGAGCATGAGCAGCATCTCAGAGTCGTCCTCCAGACGCTTAGGGAGCATCAGTTGTACGCCAAGTTCAGTAAATACGAGTTCTGGCTCGATCGCATATCATACTTGGGTCACATCATTACCCGAGGAGGAGTGGAAGTGGATCTCCAGAAGATTGTGGCTATCGAGTCATGGCCGGTACCCAGCTCAGTGGCAGAGGTTCGCAGCTTCCTTGGATTGGCCGGCTACTAACGGCGGTTCGTTTCAGATTTCGCAAGGATTTCAGCGCCGATGACCCAGTTGACCCGCAAGGATGTGCCGTTTGTTGGACATCAGAGTGTCAGGAATCATTTAAGAAGTTAAAGCGAGGTTTGATAACGGCTCCCATTCTCACCCTTTCAGATGGGACTGGAGGATTCACAGTTTATTACGACGCTTCAGGCAGAGGATTGGGGTGTGTCTTAATGCATCATGGGAAGGTAATATCTTATGCGTCACGTCAACTACGTGATCATGAGAAGAATTACCCGACCCACGACTTGGAATTGGCGGCGGTAGTGTTTGCTTTGAAGTTGTGGAGACTACTTGTATAGAGATAGAGTAGAGATCTTTACTGATCATAAGAGCCTGAAGTATGTTTTCACCCAGAAGGACCTTAATATGCGGCAGAGAAGATGGCTCGAGCTATTGGTAGATTATGATAGGATTTGTAGTATCATCCGGGAAGGCCAACGTTGTAGCAGATGCATTGAGCAGGAGAGCCGGAGTTTATTTCCTGACGGCGCAACCAGAATTATTAGCAGATCTTCAGAAGATGGGAATTGAAGTGGTTCTCCTACAGTGTGGCATTGATGGCCAGTCTACAGATTCAGTCCAGCATCGTTGAGAGAATCCGGGTGGCACAGTCAACAAATTCCAAGATCCAGCGACTCAGAGCAGAGTGTGAAGCAGGAAGAAGGTCAGAGTTATGTATCCATGAAGACGGTACACTTCGGCATGGCACTCGTCTTTGTGTACCAGTGGAGATCAGACAGGAAGTCATGGCAGAAGCCCACAGTTCACAATATTCTATTCATCGGGTGGTACGAAGATGTACTGTGATATTCGTCAGCATTTTTGGTGGAATGGCATGAAGAGGGGATAGCCCGGTTTGTCTCTCGGTATTTGGTTTTCCAACAGGTTAAAACTGAACATCAGAGGCCCGCTGGACTTCTTCAACCCTTACCGATCCCAGAATGGAAATGGGAGCATATAACCATGGATTTAGTGACCGGATTGCCCAGATCTCCGGCTGGCAGAGATGCTATTTGGGTAATTGTGGACAGGCTTACCAAGGTGGCACACTTTCTCCCATTCAGAGTTGGACAGTCGACGACACAGTTAGCAGAGATGTATCTCAGGCAGATCGTCAGGCTTTACGGTGTGCCAGTCGGCATCAACTCGGACAGGGATTCAAGATTCACATCACACTTTTGGTGCAGCTTGCAGAAGAGTTTGGAGACTCGTCTTCAGTTCAGCTCAGCTTATCACCACAGACGATGGTCAATCAGAGCGCACAATCCAGACTCTTGAAGATATGTTGAGATTTTGCACCCTTGACTTCGGTGGTTCATGGGAGAATCATCTGCACTGGTGGAATTCTCGTACAACAACAGTTATCAGGCCAGTATCCAGATGGCACCCTTCGAGGCTCTTTATGGCAGGAAGTGCAGATCTCCGCTAGCATGGGACGATGTCGGGAAGAGGCAGATGCTCGGACCCGAGTTGATTTTCCGACGGTTGAAGTGGTCAGGAATGTCAGAGATCACCTTCGAGTTGCCAGGACCGCCAGCGCCATTGGGCCGATGCTCATCGGCGTCCCTTAGAATTTGCTGTCGGCGACCATGATTCCTTAGGATCTCGTCTAACCGCGGCGTCATTCGCTTTGGCGTGCGGGAAAAGCTTAGTCCTAGGTATATAGGGCCGTTCGATTCTAGAGCGAGTAGGAGATGTATCCTATCGTCTCGCTCTTCTGCCGTCGCTAAGTGAGGTACATGATGTATTCCATGTGTTCCAGTTACGACGGTATATTCCAGACCCGAGCCACATCCTAGACCATTCGGAATTGGTTGTTGGTACCAACCTTTCGTATGAGGAGAGGCCGTGTCTATATTGGACCGGGGGAGAAGTATCAAGAACAGACTATTAAATTAGTCCGTATTGCTTGGGGTCATCACTCTCTAGGTGAGTCAACATGAAAGCGTGAGGACGACATCCGATCGCGATATCCCTACCTGTTTGACTCGTGAGGTATAAGTCTTTCTTATGCCTTATATTTCCTTTCCTTGCTTGTATTATATGATTGTATGATTGAACTGCTTAGTGTAGCTTGCCTGTGCTTAATGTAGCTTGTCGTGACAATCTCTAACTCCTTGATTAAATTCCGAGGACGGAATTCTTTTAAGGTGGGTAGAGTTGTCACCCCATTTCCCGTATTTTTCCCGTATTTCGTATTTTTACTCATATCTGGATTTTGGCATGTATTTTATTTTTCTCGACTTGTGGAATTTCGGTATTTCTCGTATTTTCGGTTTTTGGCATGGTTCGGTTTGGTTCGATTTTATGTGTTGGAACACCTAGCCCTACACTCCACCCTCAACACACCACAACTCCCCCTCTTTATATCCCCACCTAACTCTCTCTCCTCATACTTCCACCACTAATTTCCTTCTTCTTCTCCTTCCTCCACAACTCTCCTAACCCTAGGCAAGTGTATCTTGCACTACATAGAACCCTCTTTTCTAGTCCATTTGCTAGATTAGGACATGGTGATCAACATTAAACTTGGTGTTTTGTGATTTGAAGTCTCCTTTGCTCTAGATCTAAGTTATTCCTATTTTCGGATTTTGCATGGTTTGAGCTACTTAAGTTGGATTTTTATGGGTTTTGATGTTTCCTTGTGGAAGAGAGTTCAATTCACCCTGGTTAGAACTTTGGAAATCTGGATTTGGAGTTCGGATGGCCAAGTTGTGAGGTTTTGAAGTTTTGGAGCCATTGGAGCTTCTTCTCAGCCATGGAGAAGAAGACCCAGACCCTGCGTACGTGTTTTTACGCGTACGCAGCTCTCAGTGTGCGTGACTTTTCACGTACATGCTCCCTTGAGCGTGCGTGACTTTTCACGCACATGCTCCCTTCTGTGTGCGTGACTTTTCACGTACACTGCTCCCTTCAGCGTACGTGACTTTTCACGTACACTGCTCCCTGTAGCGTGCGTGACATTTCACCTATGCTGCTCTCTCAGGTGCGTGACTTTTCACGTACACTGCCCTTGAGTGTGCGTGACTTTTCACGTACACTGCTCCCTTGAGTGCGTGCTTTTCACGTACACTGCTCCTTGAGTGTGCGTGACTTTTCACGTACACTGCTCCCTTCAGCGTGCATGACTTTTCATGTACAGCTCCCTGTAGCGTGCGTGACTTTTCACTATGCCGCTCTCTCAGCGTGCGTGACTTTTCACTACGCTGCTCCCTGTAGCGTGCGTGACTTTTCACCTACGCTGTTCTCTCAGCGTGCGTGACTTTTCACCCACGCTGCTCTCAGCATGCATGACTTTTCGTACGTTGCTCCCTGACCCCTTGCTTAACCCATTGGCTCTTGGAGTTTTGGTCTTTTTCTTTAAGTGACTCTTCTATAGCCCTGTATATGATATTTTATTAGATATTTACGCCCATTTTATATCCTTACGTCTTTTGTCATGAACTTGATTTTACATAATATGTTTGGAATGACTATTGTACATGGCGTGATATGACAAGGAACTAGCATAATACGACAGTGACCGTGGTGGTGCACTCCTGACATGACCAACCTGATATGATAGTGGCCCGTCGTGGTGCACTCCTGACAAGTACCCTGACATGATTTATTTGATAATTTAACTTGACCTGCCTTGACACGTGGGTGGTTCTTTTGCTTGCTTGTTAAATTCACTTGTCCTGTCTTGCATCATGTCTAGGAGGGGACTCCTGAGTACCACGGTCAGAGTACCTACTAAAATGGATTAAGGTTAATAACTAGAATAACTCAGTAGTCATGAAGAGATGACACAGCTACGGGCAATCCCGTTACCTGGGCGCTCTTGGGATCTGTAGCCTGCCGTCGAGTAGGGCACATTTCCAGCACACCGCCGCGTGTTGCACCCTCTAAGTCACCTAAGGGTACATTTGCCTCCTGGGCGATGTATCCACCTGAATTCAACCCCTAATTTTCGACCTGGGTAACCTGGATGGTCTCAGGGCTTGTGGCTGTGGAACAATCTCACTGCATCTTGTTAGTAATTAGGCATGTGATAACCCTAGTTAGTTAAAGTAGTAAGCCGTAGTACCTGCTTGGCCGTGATTGATTGAATGAGGTATAACCAGTTTAGCCATGTCTTGATCCAGTACAAGATTGCTCCCTGCCTTGATTTCTTGTATTACTTATCTTGCCGATAAATGGTGGGAAACCAAGTTCTGTTCAGACGAAGGGTTACAACCCCGGTCCTTGTTGGTTTACGGGTTGTAACTGGCTATCGGAATAGTTCCATGGTTATCGTCGTATATCACCTGCATATTTTCGTAATTTCTAGTTTTAATATTATCTTCTTGTGTTAATGCTGGCTTTTGTTCTTATTTCGTGGCCCCCTTGTGGCACTTGCTCTTTCTGGGGTGATCCAGCTGGTTTTGTGTGGCCAGATTTCGGAGCAGCTCCCGAGGATCTACCAAGCTTCCAGTCCAATGGTGGCGACTAGAAGGAACCGGGCTACGAGTGGGTTTTCTATTTTGTTTCGCCACTCTATTGTAAAACTATTCTTTTGAGGCGTTTAGCCGACGAGCACTGTTAGCTCGATGCATTTATTTACTGTCTGCCTACGGGCTGTAAACATGATTAACAAATCCTAGGGTTGATCATGTATGACTTAACTCTTGCTAGTCCTAGCATTTGTACGACTAGCTTCATGATCAGCTGATATGTAATATTTGGGACGCCTTTTATTGTATGTTTGGTGGTCAAACATCTTGTAATTATATTACTTGTGAGATTGAGAAATAGGCTGACCTTAAGAGACTGTTGGCTTGTAGTAAACCCTCATATCTAGACAGCCGTGACCGTATAGTTGAGATGTATTCTATTTCAATATACGTAGCTGGCTATGTCTGCCCCCGCTCTCCAGTATTCTGGTTCTGGGGCGTGACACACGCGGACTAAATTAGCCATGGCATGCAGATCGCGAGAGCACAAGCGCAGGCGCGTGACAAATGAATCGTACAAGCGCACGGATGTACGGCACACAGGGCACGGATGCACAACAAATGAATCGTGCAGCGCATCGGCGCACGAAAAACGAATCACGTAGGCACGTGGCCGCGAAACGAAAGTGCGCGGATGCACGGCGCACGTGGCGCGAGAGCACGGCACGGGTGGCGCGAGAGCACGGCGCACATGGCGCGATAACACGGCGCGCGTGGCACGATAGCACGGCGCACGTGGCGCGAGAGCACGGGGGCGTGGCACGAGAGCACGACGCGCGTGGCGCGAAAGCACGGCACGCAGGCACACGGTAAACGAATCGCGCAGGCACGCGATCGTGAAACGTGCAGTGCGCAGATGCGCGGTGCGCAATAAACGAATCACGCGCACGACAATGTTCATCCTCCCAGCAGACCGAAGATGTGCAGGAACCCATGAACACAAAAAATGTCATAACTTTTCCAAAATAAGTCGAAATCAAACGATTTAAAAGCCAAAATTGGGTAGAATTGAATTCTCCACAACATGGAACTATTAGTTTTCGGAAATACCAAGTTTTTAGATATCAAAATCCAGAAAAAATAAAAAAAAAGTTAAAACTTAGATCTACAAAAATATATCTATCAAATCAAAAAATTTAAGTTCTAAAGATGCTTAGAATCATGTAGGGAAGGAGACAGAACAATAAAAATAAAGATCCTTCATGGAGCAAGTGGCACTTGCCTAGGGTTTGGTGGAGAAGTAAATTAAGAAGATTGAGAAGAAGTAAATGAAAAGAAATGGAGAAAGAGAGAAGTTGGTTTATATACCAACCCTCTTTCTCAAACAACCCAACCAAACCAAGCCAAGCCAAGCCAAGATGAACCAAGGTGAACCAAACCCAAACTAAACTCAGTCAAGATTAAACCAAGACAAGGTTAAGCGAGCCAAGTCGAAATACGGGTCACCTGACAAATGTCAAAAATCTGTACACGTATACTAAAAATACATATAACGAAAAATGGGAGTGACAGAAGGTGCAGGTACAGTGCTAGTGCATAGCTGGTGTGGCATGGTGCGGTGCGACTTCGGCTGCGTGAGACCTGATGGCAGGGACGTAACCTTCCAGTTGGGATGGAGCCTTCAGGTTTGGGATTGTATAGGCCTTTGGGTTGGATTGGTTCTAAGCCTTCAGGTTGGGTTGGAGCCTTCGGGTTAGATATTGTATATATAGGCTGCAAGATGCGGTGCAGTACGACTCGGGAGGTGCGCGGATGCAATATAGGTGCAGGTACGGTGCTAGTGCAGAGCTGGTGTGGCACGGTACGACTCCGACTATGTGAGGCCTTCGAATTGGGATGGAGCTTTCGTGCTAGGGTTGTATATATAGGCATTTCGAGCTAGATTTGTTGTAAGCCTTCAGGCTGAGTGCCTTCGGGTTGGGATGGAGCCTTTGGGCTAGTGATTGTATATATATTACGTGTGTAGGACCGTTGAGCACCTCTAGAGGGAGGGTGAATAGAGTGTGTGCATGTGCACCGGAAAATAATTACCAATTAAAACATTAAGCAGTTATATACTATGGCAGATACAAGACGATAAATAAAATGCGATAAAGTAAGAGTCAAGAATTTAAACTCAGTGACACAGCAATTTATGTTGGTTTTCCTCTGAGAGGACTAGTCCAATCGCGAGTACTCTTGCGCTATTAATACTATGGCACAAGTTTTAACTGAGAGCTTGTAACTCTTACAACACGTACTTGACGACAAGTGCACGACCAACTTCACAACACCGTGCTTGGGACAGCGCATGACCGACTCCAGAAGGCAATTGGAAAACTAGAATGTTTTCTGAATACAGTACTGGCTGGGCTAAGAGTCGTAAAGGCTTAGATATAAAAGTAAAAAAGCTGTACTGGCTTGGCTAAGAGTCGTAAAGGCTTAGATATAAAAGTAAAAAAGCTCAGAACACTTTAGATAGAGAAGAGAAGAGAAAATGGATGAGATGAAATGAATGGCAATCTCAACTCTATTTATAGTATTTTTGAGGATCGAACTCGGGCAGAGTTCGGACAGAGTTCGGATGCTAAAATTTTGCATACGAACGTTGGATGCAGATTTGGTGGGAACTGAAATTTAAAATACCCAGACCGAACTCGGTCAGAGTTCTGTCAGAGTTTTGCTGGATCAAAACAGTAAGGAATGGGCCAAATTTGCTTAGACTTTGGGCTTTTTTGAATTGTGGACTTTTGGGATAAGTAGGTAGGTTTATTTTGTTGTGGACTGAAAAAAACTAAGCCAGTACCGATCCGATCAATCTCACATTTTTTTATACTCAACAAAAGGAAAAATATAGAGTAAATATGAAAACCAATAGCCCTTTTGATGACGTCTTTTTCCTGACATTGATGACGCATTTTCCTTGATGGCAATCGTCCAAAGATAAACAGATCTGGAAATCTGAATACCTTTCGGGGGCTTCGCCTCCGAACCCCCACGTGGAACGCTGCCCCTTCGACCCCCATCTGCTGACCGGGTAGCGGAACCCCCGATGCGAGGCCCCGGATAGGTCGTTAGGCGGTCAGAGAAATCTTCTTGTATAACACCGTCATTAGTCCATCAATTCTTTATTGCATATGTCCTGGTTTGACAATGATTGATCATGCTTACTGCATGTCTACAAGTACATGTTAGATGAACAAATAATATGATATAGTATGATACAAGCATAGCAATATTATATAGTAAACATTTAGGACAATGCTAAGTTTAAGTAGCAACATAATAGTGATACATGAATATTAGTGATATCAATAGTTAAACTTAATTGATTAGCCATATTCAAAAAATGATATAATCATTGGGCTAACAATCTCCCTTTTTGATTATGGCAAATCGGTTAAGTTTAAGAAAGATACGATATATATGCATGTATCACTAATAATAAACACATATACTAAAATATTGTTTGCTAACTTAAACTTATTTCTCTCCCGTTGACATGATCCAAAAAAGCTCCCCCGTAATAAGACATAAAATCAATCATAACAAGAAGAAAGACAGAAATAATCATGAAACAATTAAAGAAATATTGTAACGACATGTTTAGAAAATTACACAACTAAAGTAGCAAAACTTGTCATAAAAAAATAGTTGGTTTGAACTTTAAGAAAAAAATCTGAAATGAAACAACAAATAGTTTACCAACTAGAAATCTAAAATGACATTCAAAACACAATATGATGTATAAATGTAATTGTAGTTTTGAAATAGATAATAAAGGATTTCAATAAAAGTATATCTCAATATAGTAGAAATCAATCATAAATTCCATGTAGATCTAGTATATAAATATAAAAAATATAATCACATTTTTAATAATGATAAAAAAATATGATTCATAATTTGTCCATACAATTAGTGAATCACTTCAATAAAGAGTATAATCATTGAAAAAAATCACAAAAAATAGATATACTAGAATCTACTACATACTCAAGTTATGCATTGGAACTCAATTACCTTAGCATGATATATGAATATCCATTAGATAATCATTAAGGTAATGGAGACAAAATACTTTAGAAGGAGAAATTCAGTCTTGAATGCTCCCCCGTAAAGTATGACCAGTCTAATAAGATAATCATGAACTTTGAGATAAAACCTCAATAGAAATCCAAATCAATTTAACTCAAAGAATTATTAAATTAACTATATTTGGCAATATATTTTAAAAAACTTATATAAATGAGAGAGTCAAAAAGTGATAATAATAACCATATATTCTCTCATAAGTCCAATACAAATCCAAATATCATGAACAACTCAACAGGTTAAGTAAAAGAATATATGTCCAAGATGAACTAGGTAAACCAATATTAAGGGTATAATGGAATCGAAACAATTAGTTTGCTTCCCCTTAAAATAAGTGTATCTATTTCAAAAGCATTTATGCATAAAATAGATAAAATAATCACAAGATCTAAGGAATATCCGAGATATGCATCTTTCGTCCATTTGATCAAATACATATAAATTCCAAACTTGAAACAAATATCATCTTTAGGCAAGTAAAAAAAATATCCAATAAATAAACACTTAAAGATGAACAAACAAATATGTCTCCAACGAAAAATATATATATAACAAAAATGATTTCAAGACAGTAAAGGATTTATAAAAACAGTCTTAATCCAAATAACGGACAGATTCAAAATATCATAGAGAAATCAAAAGACTTTTGAAATTTGAAATATATTATGAAAATTGTCTTAATACAATGTTCGAATGTGTTCGTTTGGTCCTCAGAATTACAGCTGACGATTCGAATTTGTATCACGAAAACAACTTTAATGAAAGAACCCATAAATCATAAATAGTCCATCTGAACAAATAAAATATGTCACCCCCAGTTTTCATGAACATGGGTATTTTGGTCATTTTCCACTTTAGAATAATTTAGAAATTATTTATTATTTATGATTATTTTTGGAGTTATTGAGTCGGGTTCGAATTTCAACTCAATCCGACTTGTATCGGAGACCCGGGGTAGTTTGACTTAGTGGGACCACTCATTAGTTAGGCATGATCCACATGATATTATTTTAGTTAGTGGATTAGACTAATTATCATGGATAGGTTTAGTTTGATTAGAGATTTAAAACATGACTAAAATAGCCTCAACCTTAAACCTTTTCTAATATTAATTAAATAGATAGATGGGGGTGTTTTAGTCTTTCAAATAGGGGGACACCTATGCCAATAGGTGGCCGGCCGTAGCTAGAGGGATAGGGATGGGTTCATGTGTTTTATCCACTCCATTTTCTCTCTCTTGTTCTTTCCAAATTTTGAGAAGAGACTCTTTGATTTTACCATCAAATCAATCCATTTCTCCACCCAATTCCTTCTTTTCTTCTCTATTTCCATCAAGAGGAGGAGCTAGCTAGATTTGGGGAGTTTCGGAACTCGTTCGTGTCCATTTGGAGGTCTTTACGTGTCGGTGTCGTATCGAAGGAGTTTCCTTATATTCGATCAATCGGGAGTATAATTTCTTCTCTATTTCATTCCTACATGCATTAGGATTATTTGAGCCCATAGGAATGACCCCCATGGTTGTATCTCCATTTTGTGTCCATTTCGTGTCCATTTGGAGGTCATATGAGTGTCCTTTGTGTTGTGTTTGTGTCCTAGTGGGAAATCCCCAATTTTGGACACGCCTAGTGTTTGTGTTATTGTGGGAATGATTTACTTGTGTTTTAATCTCAGATTTTATATTGTTAGGATGTGGTCTTCGTGTGTGTGTTCTTCATGGTATCATATTATATCATAATCTATATATATGTATATATATCATTTGTTATATAATGTATGTTCTTCTATATATATATATATATATATATCTATATAATATAGATATTATAATATATATAGATATATTATATATATTATAGATATATATAGATATATAGACACATAATATATAACAAATGATATATATACTATATATAGATTATGATATAATATGATACCATGAAGAACCACACGAGACCACATCCTAACAATATAAAATCTGAGATTAAAACACAAGTAAATCATTCCCACAAAACACAAACACTAGGTGTCCAAAATTGGGGATTTCCCACTAGGACACAAACACAACACAAGGACACTCATATGACCTCCAAATGGACACGAAATGGACAAAATGGAGATACAACCATGGGGGTCTTCCTATGGGCTCAAAATAATCCTAAAGCATGTAGGAATGAAATAGAGAAGAAATTATACCTCCCGATTGATCGAATTATGGAAACTCCTTCCGATACGACACCGACACGTAAAGACCTCCAAATGGACACGAACGAGTTCCGAAACTCCCCAAATCTAGCTAGCTCCTCCTCTGATGGAAATAGAGAAGAAAAGAAAGGAATTGGGTGGAGAAATGGATTGATTTGATGGTAAAATCAAAGGAGTCTCTTCTCAAAATTTGGAAAGAACAAGAAGAGAAAATGGAGTGGATAAAACAAATGAAACCCATCCTATCCCTCTAGCTACGGCCGGCCACCTATTGGCATAGGTGTCCCCCTATTTGAAAGACTAAAACACCCCCATCTATCTATTTAATTAATATTAGAAAAGGTTTAAGGTTGAGGCTATTTTAGTCATGTTTTAAATCTCTAATCAACTAAACCTATCCATGATAATTAGTCTCCACAACTAAATAATATCATGTGGATCATGCCTAACTAATGAGTGGGTCCCACTAGAGTCAAACTACCCCGGGTCCGATACAAGTCGGATTGAGTTGAAATTCGAACCCGACCAAATAACTCCAAAATATTATAAATAAATAAATAATTTCTAAATTATTCTAAAGTGGAAAATGACCAAAATACCCATGTTCATGAAAACTGGGGGTGACATATTTTATTTGTTCAGATGGACTATTTATGATTTATGGGTTCTTTCATTAAAGTTGTTTTCGTGATACAAATTCAATCGTCAGCTGTAATCTGAGGACCAAACGAACACATTCGAACATTGTATTAAGACAAATTTTTCATAATATATTTCAAATTTCAAAAGTCTTTTGATTTCTCTATGATATTTGAATCTGTCCGTTATTTGGATTAAGATGTTTTTATAAATCCTTTACTGTCTTGAAATCATTTTTGTTATTATATATTTTTCGTTGGAGACATATTTTGTTTGTTCATCTTTAGTGTTTATTTATTGGATATTTTTTTTACTTGCCTAAAGATGATATTTGTTTCAAGTTTGGAATTTTATGTATTTGATCAATGGACGAAAGATGCATATCTCGGATATTCCTTAGATCTTGTGATTATTTTATTTTTATGCATAAATGCTTTTGAAATAGATACACTTATTTTAAGGGGAAGCAAACTAATTGTTTCGATTCATTATACCCTTAATATGTGGTTACCTAGTTCATCTTGGACATATATTCTTTTACTAACCTGTTGAGTTGTTCATGATATTGGATTTGTATTGGACTTATGAGAGAAATATGGTTATTATTATCACTTTTTGACTCTCTCATTTAATAAGTTTTTTAAAATATATTGCCAAATATAGTTAATTTAATAATTCTTTTGAGTTAAATTGATTTGGATTTCTATTGAGGTTTTATCTCAAAGTTCATGATTATCTTATTTAGACTGGTCATACTTTACGGGGGGAGCATTCAAGTCGACTGAATTTCTCCTTCTAAAGTATTTTGTCTCCATACCTTAATGATTATCTAATGGATATTCATATATCATGCTAAGGTAATTGAGTTCCAATGCATAAACTTGAGTATGTAGTAGATTCTAGTATATATATTTTTTTTGTGATTTTTTTCAATGATTATACTCTTATTGAAGTGATTCACTAATTTGTATGGACAATTATGAATCATATTTTTATCATTATTAAAATGTGATTATATTTTTTATTTTTTTATATACTAGATCTACATGGATTATTTATGATTGATTTCTACTATATTGAGATATACTTTTATTGAAATCCTTTATTATCTATTTCAAAACTACAATTACATTTATACATCATATTGTGTTTTGAATGTCATTTTAGATTTCTAGTTGGTAAACTATTTGTTGTTTCATTTCAGATTTTTTCTTAAAGTTCAAACCAACTATTTATGTATGACAAGTTTTGCTACTTTAGTTTGTAATTTCTAAACTGTCGTTACAATATTTCTTTAATTGTTGTCATGATTATTTCTGTCTTTCTTTTGTTATGATTGATTTTATGTCTTATTACGGGGGAGCTTTTTTGGATCATGTCAACGGGAGAGAATAAGTTTAAGTTAGCAAACAATATTTAGTATATGTGTTATTATTAGTGAGACATGCATATATATCGTATCTTTCTTAAACTTAACGATTTGCCATAATCAAAAAGGGAGAGATTGTTAGCCCAATGATTATATCATTTTTTGATATGGCTAATCAATTAAGTTTAACTATTGATATCACTAATATTCATGTAATCATATTAGTTGCTACTTAAACTTAGCATTGTCCTAAATGTTTACTATAATATGCTATGCTTGTATCATACTATATCATATTATTTTGTTCATCTAACATGACTTGTAGACATGCAGTAAGCATGATCAATCATTGTCAAACCAGGACATATGCAATAAAGATGATGGACTAATGACGGTGTTATACAAGAAGATTTCTCTGAACCGCCTAACGACCTATCCGGGGCCTCGCATCGGGGGTTCCGCTACCCGGTCAGCAGATGGGGGTCGAGAAGGGGCAGCGTTCCACGTGGGGGTTCGGAGGCGAAGCCCCCGAAAGGTATTCAGATTTCCAGATCTGTTTTATTTGGACGATTGCCATCAAGGAAAAATGCGTCATCAATGTCAGGAAAAAGACGTCATCAAAAGGGCTATTGGTTTTCATATTTACTCTATATTTTTCCTTTTGTTGAGTATAAAAAAATGTGAGATTGATCGGATCGTACTGGCTTAGTTTTTTTCAGTCCACAACACAAAAATAAACCTACCTACTTATCCCAAAAGTCCACAATTCAAAAAGCCCAAAGTCTAAGCAAATTTGGCCCATTCCTTACTGTTTTGATCCAGCAAAACTCTGACAGAACTCTGACCGAGTTCGGTCTGGGTATTTTAAATTTCAGTTCCCACCAAATCTGCATCCAACGTTCGTATGCAAAATTTTTAGCATCCGAACTCTGTCCGAACTCTGCCCGAGTTCGATCCTCAAAAATACTATAATAGAGTTGAGATTGCCATTCATTTCATCTCATCCAATTTTACTTCTCTTCTCTATCTAAAGTGTTCTGATTTTTTACTTTTATATCTAAGCCTTTACGACTCTTAGCCAAGCCGTCCACTTTTTTTACTTTTATATCTAAGCCTTTACGACTCTTAGCCCAGCCAGTACTGTATTCAGAAAACATTCTAGTTTTCCAATTGCCTTCTGGAGTCGGTCATGCGCTGTCACCAAGCACGGTGTTGTGAAGTTGGTCGTGCACTTGTCGTCAAGTACGGTGTTGTAAGAGTTACAAGCTCTCAGTTAAACTTGTGCCATAGTAGATTAATAGCGAGCAAGAGTACTCGCGATTGGACGTCCTCTCAGAGGAAAACCAACATAAATTGCTGTGTCACTGAGTTTAAATTCTTGACTCTTACTTTATCGCATTTTATTTATCGTTTGTATCTGCCATAGTATATAACTGCTTAATGTTTTAATTGGTAATTATTTTCCGGTGCACATGCACACACTCTATTCACCCTCCCTCTAGAGGTGCTCAACGGTCCTACACACGTAATATAATACAATCACTAGCCCAAAGGCTCCATCCCAACCGAAGGCACTCAGCCTGAAGGCTTACAACAAATCTTAGCTCGAAATGCCTATATTACAATCCTAGCACGAAAGCTCCATCCCAATTCGAGGCCTCACATAGTCGGAGTCGTACCGTGCCACACCAGCTCTGCACTAGCACCGTACCTGCACCTATTGCATCCGCGCACCTCCCGAGTCGTACTGCGCATCTTGCAGCCTATATATACAATATCTAACCCGAAGGCTCCACCCAACCTGAAGGCTTAGAACCAATCCAACCCAAAGGCCTATACAATCCCAAACCTGAAGGCTCCATCCCAACTGGAAGGTTACGTCCCTGCCATCAGGTCTCACGCAGCCGAAGTCGCACCGCACCATGCCAACCAGTTGCCTAGCACTGTACCTGCACCTTCTGTCACTCCCTTTCGTTATATGTATTTTAGTATACGTGTACAGATTTTTGACATTTGTCAGGTGACCCGTATTTCGACTTGGCGCTTAACCTTGTCTTGGTTTAATCTGACTGAGTTTAGTTTGGGTTTGGTTCACCTTGGTTCATCTGGCTTGGCTTGGCTTGGTTTGGTTGGGTTGGTTGGAGAGAGAGGGTTGGTATTAAACCAACGTCTCTTTCTCCTCATTTCTTTTCATTTACTTCTTCTCAATCTTCTTATTTACTTCTCCACCAAACCCTAGGCAAGTGCCATTGCTCCATGAAGGATCTTTATTTTTATTGTTCTGTCTCCTTCCCTACATGATTCTAAGCATCTTTAGAACTTAAATTTTTTGATTTTGATAGATATATTTTGTAGATCTAAGTTTTAACTTTTTTTTTATTTTTTCTGGATTTTGATATCTAAAAACTTGGTATTTCCGAAAACTAATAGTTCCATGTTGTGGAGAATTCAATTCTACCCAATTTTGGCTTTTAAATCGTTGATTTCGACTTATTTTGGAAAGTTATGACATTTTTTGTGTTCATGGGTTCCTGAACATCTTCGGTGCTGCTGGGAGGATGAACATTGTCGTGCGGTGATTCGTTTATTGCGCACCGCGCATCTGCGCACTGCACGTTTCACGATCGCGTGCCTGCGCGATTCGTTTACCGTGTGCCTGCGTGCCGTGCTTCGCGCCACGCGCGTCGTGCTCTCGTGCCACGCCGTCGTGCTATCGCGCCACGTCGCCGTGCTATCGTGCCACGCGCGCCGTGTTATCGCGCCATGTGGCCGTGCTCTCGCGCCACCCGTGCCGTGCTCTCGCGCCACGTGCGCCGTGCACGCGCACTTTCGTTTCGCGCCACGTGCCTACGTGATTCGTTTTTCGTGCGCCGATGCGCTGCACGATTCATTTGTTGTGCATCCGTGCCCTGTGTGCCGTACATCCGTGCGCTTGTACGATTCATTTGTCACGCGCCTGCGCGTTGTGCTCGCGATCTGTTGCCATGGCTAATTTAGTCCGCGTGTGTCACGCCCCAGAACAGAATACTGGAGAGCGGGGGCAGACATAGCCAGCTACGTATTGAAATAGATACATCTCACTATAACGTCACGGCTGTCTAGATATGAGGGTTTACTACAAGCCAACAGTCTCTTAAGGTCAAGCCTATTGTCTCAATCTCAAGCAAGTAATATAATTACAGATGTTTGACCACCAAACATACAATAAAAGGCGTCCCAAATATTACATATCGCTGATCATGAAGCTAGTCGACAAAATGCTAGGACTAGCAAGAGTTAAGTCATACATGATCAACCCTAGGATTTGTTAATCATGTTTACAGCCCGTAGGCAGACAGTAAATAAGTGCATCGAGCTAACAGGTGCTCGTCGGCTAAACGCCTCAAAAGAATAGTTTACAATAGAGTGAGCGAACAAAATAGAAAACCCACTCGTAGCCCGGGTTTCCTTCTAGTCGCCACCATTGGTGGAAGTGGTAGATCCTCGGAGCTGCCGAAATCTGGCCACACAAAACCAGCTGGATCAACCCCAGAAGAGCAAGTGCCACAAGGGGGCCACGAAATAAGAACAAAAGCCAGCATTAACACAGAAGATATAATATTAAAACTAGAAATTACGAAAATATGGCGGGTGATATAGACGAGATAACCATGGAACTATTCCGATAGCCAGGTTACAACCCGTAAACCAAACAAGGACCGGGGTTGTAACCCTTCGTCTGAACAGAACTTGGTTTCCCACCATTTATCGGCAGTAAGTAATACAAGAAATCAAGGCGGGAGCAATCTTGTACTGGATCAAGACATGGCTAAACTGGTTATACCTCATTCAATTCCATCACGGCCAAGCAGGTACTACGGCTTAATACTTTAACTAACTAGGGTTATCACATGCCTAATTACTAACAAGATGCAGTGAGATTGTTCCACAGCACAAGCCCTGCAGACCATCCAGGTTACCCAGGTCGAAAATTAGGGGTTGAATCAGGTGGATACATCGCCCAGGAGGCAAATGTACCCTTAGGTGACTTAGAGGGTGCACACGCGGCGGTGTGCTGGAAATGTGCCCTACTCGACGGCAGGCTACAGATCCCAAGAGCGCCCCAGGTAACGGATTGCCCGTAGCTGTGTCATCTCTTCATGACTACTGAGTTATTCTAGTTATTAACCTTAATCCATTTTAGTAGGTACTCCTGACCGTGGTACTCAGAGTCCCCTCCTAGACATGATGCAAGACAGGACAAGTGAATTTAACAAGCAAGCAAGAAAACCACCCACGGTGTCAAGGCAGGTCAAGTTAAATTATCAAGATAAATCATGTCAGGGTACTTGTCAGGAGTGCACCACGACGGGCCACTATCATATCAGGTTGGTCATGTCAGGAGTGCACCACCACGGGTCACTGTCGTATATGCTAGTTCCTTGTCATATCACGCCATGTACAATAGTCATTCCAAACATATTAGTAAAATAAGTTCATGACAAAAGACGTAAGGATATAAAATGGGGGTAAAATATCTAATAAATACAATATACAGGGCTATAGAAGAGTCAAGCTTAAAGAAATAAGACCAAAACTCCAAGAGCCAATGGGTTAAGCAAGGGGTCAGGGGAGCAACGTACGAAAAGTCATGCATGCTGAGAGCAGCGTGGGTGAAAAGTCACGCACGCTGAGAACAGGTAGGTGAAAAGTCCGCACGCTACAGGGAGCAGCGTAGGTGAAAGTCACGCACGCTGAGAGAGCGGCATAGTGAAAAGTCACGCACGCTACAGGGAGCAGTGTACATGAAAAGTCATGCACGCTGAAGGGAGCAGTGTACGTGAAAGTCACGCACACTCAAGGGAGCAGTGTACGTGAAAAGTCACGCACATCAAGGGAGCAGTGTACGTGAAAAGTCACGCACACTCAGGGAGCAGGTACGTGAAGTCACGCACGCTGAGAGAGCAGCATAGGTGAAATTCACGCACGCTACAGGGAGCAGTGTACGTGAAAAGTCACGTACGCTGAAGGGAGCAGTGTACGTGAAAAGTCACGCACACAGAAGGGAGCAGTGTGCGTGAAAAGTCACGCACGCTCAAGGAGCAGTGTACGTGAAAAGTCACGCACACTGAGAGCTGCGTACGCGTAAAACACGTACGCAGGGTCTGGGTCTTCTTCTCCATGGCTGAGAGAGAAGCTCCAATGGCTCCAAACTTCAAAACCTACAACTTGGCCATCCGAACTCCAATCCAGATTTCCAAGTTCTAACCAGGGTGGATTGAACTCTCTTCCACAAGGAAACATCAAAACCCATAAAATCCAACTTAAGTAGCTCAAACCATGCAAAATCCGAAAATAGGAATAACTTAGATCTAGAGCAAAGGAGACTTCAAATCACAAAACACCAAGTTCTAATGTTATCACCAGGTCCTAATCTAGCAAATGGACTAGGAAAGAGGGTCTTATGTAGTGGCAAGATACACTTGCCTAGGGTTAGGAGAGTTGTGGAGGAAGGAGAAGAAGGAAATTAGTGGTGGAAGTTATGAGAGAGAGAGTGGTAGGTGGGGATATAAAGAGGGGGAGTTGTGGGTGTTGAGGGTGGAGTGTAGGGCTAGGGTGTTCCAACACTAAAATCGAACCAACCGAACCATGCAAAAACCGAAAATACGAGAAATACCGAAATTCCACAAGTCGAGAAAAATAAAATACATGCCAAAATCCAGATATGAGTAAAAATACGAATACGGGAAAAATACGGGAAATGAGGGTGACAACTCTACCCACCTTAAAAGAATTCCGTCCTCGGAATTAATCAAGGAGTTAGAGATTGTCACGACAAGCTACATAAGCACAGGCAGCTACACTAAGCGTTCAATCTACAATATATAATACAAGCAAGGAAAGGAAAATATAAGCATAAGAAAGACATTATACCTCACGAGTCAAACAGGTAGGGATATCGCGATCGGATGTCGTCCTCACGCTTTCATGTTGACTCACCGAGAGTGATGACCCAAGCAATACGGACTAATTTAATAGTCGTGTTCTTGAGTATCTTCTCCCTCCGGTCCAATATAGACACGGGCCTCTCATACGAAAGGTTGGTACCAACAACCAATTCCGAATGGTTAGGATGTGGCGGGTCTGGAATACCGTCGTAACTGGAACACATGGAATACATCATGTACCTCACTTAGCGACGGAGAAGAGCGAGACGATAGGATACATCTCCTACTCGCTCTA
>JANAVB010042178.1:0-12500 GCA_029216955.1 Iris pallida
AGGATTGTTTAACCTAGGATCGACTGTTGGCTTGTAGGAGTAACCCCCATGTCTTAACAGCTTATACATAATTTCAGAGTATTGGTGTACTTTGGAATTGCGTAGCTGGCCTTGTCCGTCCCTACTTGCCAGTATTCTGGTTCTGGGACGTGACACCCTGTCACCACACTAAAGAAGAAAATAAAGATTTCAATTGTAATCTTTCTTTTCTTCTTGAGTGTGGTGAGGGGGTTGAACTTATTGGGGCAAAGGGTTCAACATTAGTTTTTGTCAATCTTGTAATTTCATTTGAGTTATAGAGATTGGGATTTGTCCAGGTGACGTAGTCACCGCCATATACTTGTCTTTATCTGTGCTTGGTGTCCGTTAGACGGGGTTTGGTTATTTCAGGTGGGTTGGCCTAAGTTTCTGCTGCGACAACGTCTCAGAAACGGTATCGGAGCGCAGGAGAGCGTATCCGATTCCCAACAGTAATAAAAAATATATACTTCTAATTTTTGAAAATTTTAAAGCCCCGACTTGATATGAATTCATGAGATGGCTATCTCAGGCTTAAGATTTTAGAGGGCACCAATTTTTTTTATAAAAAATATTTAATATATGTAAGCTCAATTATGAAAGAAAAAAATGCCAGCAAACTCATTATAATCTGTGTCATTTTTTATTATTATAAGATATCTAAACGTTATATATAACAAGAGACAAATCATTACTTTTACCTCCTAAGGGCACATTGTTAGCTTTCTTTCTTCTTCTTTTTCTCATTTGTCTGGAATATTAATTTTTTTATTTAAAACATATTTAATTTTATTAATACTTTATTATAACAAATATTATTTTGAATATTATATTTTATTTACTATTTTAGTTTTTAATAATATTGTTGTATCATGAATAATATTAAATTTTAAGGACATCACTTTTAGAGTTAGACTCAAGTCTTAAAATCCGTCACTGATTATTCTGAAATATATCATGCATATGTCCTCCTCTAAACTTTTATCACAATATATTCTTATTTGCCCCCTCAATCATAGTTCCGTCCGTGCAAGAATTATAATTCCAGATTCATCGTATTCAAGAAATTAGGCTATAAATTCTATCTCCTAATAATTAAGGAATTATATATAATTCCTATATTTTCCAATTTAACGCGAGGAAGTCAGCCGAAGACTGGAAGTCATGCCAACATTGAGCACACAATGAGCACTAAATAATTAGGAGTAAACAAACAAAATTCATCAGTATCTTTCTCATTATTTTGTCTCAATCTACAGAAGCATCAATAGATTTGCAATTTGTAGCTTTTGAGCACTCCTTTATTAAATTGTGCCATGAATTAATTACTGGAATATTATATATTAATTAGCCAAATTGCTATATATATATATATATATATATATATATATATATATATATATATATTTTGAAAGAAGGTAATTGTGGCGAACGCTTCTACCGGAAATCGATCTCCTGACCACTCGGGCCGCATGCATCTCTCTTAACCACTAGGCTAGAGGTCATTTGCTATATATATATATATATATATATATATATATATATATATATATATATATATATATATATATATTAGGGTTTTACATGGATACACGTTAATTTGATACAACAAAAAAATAAAGATATTTTGACTACGTTCGTTTTTGTTACGTACCTCGAAGATATTTTGAATATTAGGGTTTTACATGGATACACGTTATATTAATTAGCCGGTATGCTGTCGACCGCGGCCGCGACCGTCTCGAAGTCGCCCTTCCCCTCCCGCCGCACCGTGACGAGCTTCGGCTGCCCCCCCTCCGCGGCGAGGAGGCCCGCCTCGAGGCCCGTGTCGACGCCCTGGCGATCTCGACGCTGCGTCGTAGGAATAGCCTCTCCGTGTCGGCGATCCATCGGCTGAGGGAGTCCGGAGGGTCGGCTCTTGCGGCGTAGGTGGGGAGAACGGAGTGGAGGAAGAGGAGGAGAATGAAACTGCTCTTTGAGTTGGCCACTGATGAGGGAGAGAGAGAGAGAGAGAGGAGGTGGGTGTTATAAGTCAATGAGCATGAAAACTAACAAAAACGTGCTTATTGTTGTAAATATGGATAAATCACCATTATTATTTAGTGTCTATAACTTATGCCTTTTGGTTATCCATAACCTATGGCTTTTAGCATTATTCTTTTTAATTGTCATCATGATAATAACCTCATTTGTAAGCCTATATAAATGGCTCTTGTCAAGTTGATCAACACAAGTGAATGAAGAAATAATTTTCTCCATCTCCTTCTCTTTGCTTTACAATACGTTATCAGCACGATTCTCTAAGGTGAGTTTAGTCTTGCATACATAGATACATATTTTAGTAAACTTAAGTATCGACTGTTTCTTTAATATTTTATGTGAGACAAACAAAGTTCCAATTCATTATGTATGTACCACATATCTACCTATTATTTATGCATGCATGTATGTATATATGTATTAGACAAATTTTCGATTTATTTATTAGCTGAAAGGCACAATCTGTAAAAGAAAAATATCCAGAGTATAGGATATTATGGATCTTATTAGTCTAGCATCTATGGTGCCGTTGCCGGGGATTCTCTATTGCATACATGAATACCACTACATCACTTTATACGGACACGATGTCACACATACAACACTTATTTGGTTATGTGCTAGTGTATTCCGGTCTCTGAAGTCAATTTCATTCAAAATAGATAATTCATGATAATTTATTTAAAATTATGCACGAATCTCATTTCTATATTTTTTAATGAACTTTACCTAAGTATAAAATTAATCTAGAATATATTGAATACTCTTCTCTTATTATGAATGAGTTCATTACATTAAATTAGATTATATGAAATTATTATTTTCTTTATTTTATTTTTATTCTATACGGTACCAATTCACATTGTTGTATATGTGAACCGTATTATGAAAAAAATTTTTACCCAAAATACAAACCATGGTGATCTAAAGATTATTATATAATGATCACATTGTTGTATATGTGATAAACATAAGACATAATATTTTTGATAGCGTTTCATCACATTGTGGTATATGTAAAATTTTGAAAGCACTTGTCAATTTTACTATTTAAATTAATTTATCTCTAATATAATTATTTATGCTATATAGATGTCGAGTCTTGCAAAGATTGAATTCAAAGCTCTTGATGTGAGTGGAGACAATTACTTATCATGGCAATTGGATGCGAAGTTGTACTTACAGTCCAACAAACTTGATGGTACTATTAAGAAGGAAAATGAAGAATCTTCTGAAGCCAAGGCTAAGACTTTAATTTTCCTACGACATCATATCCATGATGATCTAAAGGCAGAATATCTATGCGAGGATGATCCATTGAATTTGTGGACATCTCTAAAGGATAGATTTGACCATCAAAGGACGGTAATCCTTCTGATTGCTCAAAGTGAATGGTTGAACCTGAGATACCAAGACTATAAAACTGTTAAAGCATATAATTCTGCTCTATTTAATATTGTTTCTCGTCTTAGGTTGTGCGAAAAAATGTAACAGAGGCTCAAATATTTGAGAAAACCCTATCCACTTTTCATACAAGTAATGTGCTTTTGCAGGAACAATATCGTGAAAGACATTTCATAAAATACTCTGAACTGGTGACTTGTCTCCTTGTAGCAGAGGCAAATAACAACATTCTTACAAAAAATCACAACTCTAGACCAACTAGGTCAATGGCAATTCCTGAAGCAAATGCAAATTTTTGGGTTACCAGAGGTCGTGGTAGAGGACGTGGAAGAGGACGTAGAAGAGGAAAAAGTTATGGGAGGTATGGTCAGGGTTATCAGCCTTATAACAAAGGCAAAAATAGTGGTTCACAAAAGAATAAATGGGACAAGTGGACAGCACCCTCTAACAAAAAAAAATTCAAATCCTCAATATAAACCAAATAATGGTAGTACCACTTGTCATAAATGTGGAAAAAATGGACATTGGTTTAAGCAATGCCAAACTAATTAACAAGAGGTTGACAAATTCAAAGAATCGAAGAAAATGGAAGCAAATATAACAGCATATTGGGACAATGACCAGCCACTTGACATCACTCAGTTGAATTGTTCTGATTTTTTTGAGGATCAAAATGGGAATCAGATTACCAATGAACAATTTGAGAAAATACTGGCAAATCCACCTTCTATTGAATGAGCATTCGGTCGACATATGTTTTATTTCAAGTATTATAAACTTTTTACATTTGAAGTCATGTTTTTGTTTTTAGTTACCATCATGGAATATCTAGCCCAGGAGAGTTTGTTGAAGAATATATCATTACTTTATTATGTATTCGAAAGTTGCATTTCTATAATATGATGTTATCGTTTGGTATGCTTAATTACTTTTATTATATTTGTGTTAGTTGAATATATGTTCATAAATTTTCTTTTGTTTCATATTGAAGGTATGGATATACGATGGGAGAAAAATGACTTGGATATGTGTTTGATAGATAGTGCTACAACACATACGATTTTGAAGAATCAAAAGTTTTTCTCAAATTTAATATTTGACATGCATAAAGTAACAACAATAGCTGGACCAGCCCATATAATTGAGGGTTTTGGAAGAGCACACATTATGTTACCTAATGGCACTCAAATCTATTTGAAAAATGCGTTATATTCAAGCAATTCCAAAAGAAATTTGCTAAGTTTCAAGGATATACGTAAAAATGGATACCATATTGAAACTTGAAATGATAACAACAAAGAGACACTATATATCACATCTAATGTTGGGAGCAAAATATTCACATTAGAAGAATTCGCTTGTCTCTCGGTGGGTTTGTATTACACCACCATTGGTATAATTGAATAAACATAAAGCCAATGATCCTATCTTAGGTACTATTTGGCATGAACGTTTAGGTCACCCAAGACAAACTATGTTCAAGATGATCATTGATAATTCTTGTGGACACTTATTGGAAAATCACGATCTTGGCTTACCAAAGAATCTCCTATGTGTTCCTTGTTCACAAGGAAAGTTTATAACTAGACCATCTTTTCTAAAAGTTAAGAATGAGTCTCCTACTTTCTTGTAAAGAATACAATGAGACATTTGTTCTCCTATTCATCCTGCTAGCGGTCCTTTTAGATATTTTATGGTACTCATAGATGCATCTACTAGGTGGTCACATGTTGTTTATTGTCTAGTAGAAATCTTGCATTTTCTCATCTTTTGGCCCAAATTATTAAACTCAGATCTCAGTTTCCTGATAACTCGACTAAGTCAATTGACTTGATAATGCCGCAGAATTTACCTCATAAGTTTTTGATGATTATTGTACATCATTCGGGATTGAGGTAGAGCATCATGTTTCTCATGTGCACACACAAAATGGGTTAGCTGAGTCATTTATTAAGCATCTCCAACTTATAGCTAGACCTCTACTAATGCAATCCAATCTGCCAATTGAGGCTTGGGGACATGCTATTTTACATGTTGTATCTCTATTAGATTTAGACCGACTGCTTACCATATTTTTTCACCCATAAAACTTGTTAGTGGTAGACAACCCAACATTTCACATTTGTGAAAGTTTGGATGTACAGTATATGTCCCAATTCCACCTCCCAAAAGAACTAAGATGGGTCCCTAACGACGTTTGGGAATATACATTGGTTTTGAATCTTCCTCCATAATAAGGTATTTGGAACCAATGACTGGTGATGTCTTTACTGCAAGATTTGAAGATTGTCAATTTGATAAGAGAGTCTTCCCGCTGTTAGGGGGAGGTAAGCAACAAATTGTTCATATAGAAACAAACCATTGCTAATGAACGGCGTGAATTAACATGGAATACGCCTACTCTATCTAATCAAGATCCAAGAACTCCACAATGTGATTATGAGACAAGGAGAATGATACATTTGCAAGAAATTGCAAATCAATTACCTGATACATTTAATGATGCTGCAAAGATAACTAGATCCTATGTGCCAGCTACAAACATGCTAGCCAGAATCAATGTTCATGTTGGACAAAATCTAAACAAGGCAGCAAATGAATCTACTAGTACACATCAAAAGCGTGGTAGGCCTATAGGTTCCAAGGATAGTGCTCCTAGGAAGAGGAGAGTTAATGAAACATCTTGTCCTGATAAAAGCCCGATAGTGGCTGGAGCTCCAAAAATAAATAATGAAGATGTGCACATTTCCAAATTCACTGAAATCCCTCTGGATGCCTCAAAAGAGGCACAGTTACCTGAAAATAAAGAGATCTCGATATTCCATACATGTTCAGGTGAATTATGGAATTGAAAAGCACTTGTCATCGATGACATATTTAGCTACGCAGTAGCTACCGAAATATTAAAGGACAATGATGATTGTGAAAATGAATCACGTATTATAAATGAATATCGACAAAGAAAAGATTGGCCAATGTGGAAAGATGTTATTCAAGCAGAATTAAAATCTTTAGAAAAATGTGGTATATTTGGACCTATAGTGGAAACACCAAAGGTCATAAACCATGTTGGTTTTAAATGGGTGTTCGTGAAAAATCGAAATGAGAGAAACGAAGTTGAAAGATACAAAGCCCGACTTGTAGCACAAGGTTTCTCTCAATGACCTGGAATTGACTATGTTGAGACATACTGTCAAGTTATGGATGTCATTACTTTTAGATATCTAATTAGTCTCGCAGTTTCTAAAATTCTTGATATGAGACTTATGGATGTTGTAACTGCATATTTGTATGGAGACTTAGATACTGACATCTATATAAAAATTTCGAAAAGATTTATAATGTCAGAGAATAAATCAAAGGACATGTGTTCAATTAAACTTAGACGAGCATTATATGGGTTGAAACAATCCGGAAGAATGTGGTATAATCATCTTAGTATATATTTGACTAAGAAAGGATAAAAAAAATAGTCAAATTTGTCCATGTGTCTTCATTAAGAAATCCGAGAATGGATTTTCGATAGTAGCAGTATATGTGGATGATATAAACCTGATCGAATTTCCTGCAGAATTGGAGAAAACTGCAAACTATTTGAAAAAATAATTTGAAATGAAAGACTTGGGAAAGACAAAGCTTTGTCTCGGTTTACAAATAGAAAGAAGTTTTACTAGAATATTAGTGCATCAATCCCGATATATCGAAAGGATTTTGAAACTATTTAGAATGGACAAAGCACATCCACTTAGTACACCTATGGTTGTACGAAGTTTGGATTTGGATAAAGATCCATATCGACCAAAGGGAGAAGATGAAAAAGTTTGGTCCTGAAGTGCCGTATTTAAGTGCTATTGGAGCACTACTATATCTAGGACAATGCACAAGACCAGACATTGCTTTCTCTGTTAATTTATTATCTAGATATAGTTCTGCACCTACACTTAGACATTGGAATGGAGTTAAACACATAATGAGATATCTTCGTAGAACAACTGATATGGGATTATTTTATTCCTGTAATTCCACTAATAACTCTCATCTAGTTGGTTATGTAGATTCTGGTTATTTTTCTGACCCTTATAAGGGTTGTTCCCAAACAGGTTATGTGTTTATTAATAATCATGCAGTTATATCTTGACGATCAACAAAGCAAGGTTCAGTAGCAACTTCCTCTAACCATGCAGAATTAATTGCATTACACGAAGCAACAAGAGAAAGCGTATGGTTGCGATTGATTATTCATCATATAAGAGTAAATTGTCAACTACCCACAGTTACAGATGAGCCTACAATAATATTCGAAGACAATGCAGCTTGCATTGCACAAATCTGAGAGGGATTTATCAAAGTAGATCGAAAAAAGCACATTCCACCAAAATTATTTTATGCACATGAGCTCCAAAGGACGAAAGTGATCGAAGTTAAGCAAGTAAGATCAAGTGAAAACTTAGCCGATTTTTTCACCAAGGCAGTTCCAAAGTCCACATTTCAGAAGTTGGTACACGGAATAGGCATGCGACGACTTAATCATCAGACAAACTAGCTGTTTCAGATCCATTGTATCGAGGAAGAGTATGACTTGTACATAATATTTTTAAGTTTTGCGTGTTGTACACTTTTTCCTTAACCTACTGGGTTTTCTTCTTAGTAAGATTTTAATGAGGCAACAAATGCGCATACACCACCAACTAATTAATGGTGTATATCCAAGGGGGAGTGTTGTAAATATGGATAAATCACCATTATTATTTGGTGTCTATAACTTATGCCTTTTGGTTACTCATAACCTATGGCTTTTAGCATTATTCTTTTTAATTGTCATCATGATAGTAACCTCATTTGTAAGCCTATAAGAGGCTCTTGTCAAGTTGATCAATACAAGTGAATGAAAAAATAATTTCCTCCATCTCCTTCTCTTTGCTTTACAATACTTATGTGGTATTATAGGGTGATTACATATTCTGCTCGAACGTTACTAATTTTAGGGTTTTAGCAATGGAAGAAAATATTGGCTGGTCTGGCTCACTAATTTTTTGACACTTGTATAATATTTGGCATAAAAAATTTCAAATATATATAAAATATATAGAATTCAATTGGCATATAATTAGAAAAAAATGTTTTTCTTTCAAAAATATTTTAAAAATGGCGTAGAAAGTAAGAAAAGTACAGTGATATAATGAATTATACCAAGTGTCAAGAAATTAGTGGCCGAACTCACCATTCACCGTCTCCACGTGGTGATCCCGGACCACCCAATAATTTCTCCATCATATGGGGGTGGGCTCCAATCCACACCAAAAAATATAAAAAAATTCATATGATTTTATTTTGAATTTTTTTAGGAATTAGTCTACACCAGCCCACCCTAGTACAGTCTAGTCCACCTCAGTTTTATGTTGTTGGATTCGCCCGATTATGTATAGACTTTCAGGATGTTAACCTAATTAAGTTGTTAATTGTTGCTCTGGATGATAACTTATATCTTAATCTTTACTTATTTTAGAGAGATTTCAAATCTGCTCAAAATGAACTGTCTAAAAGGAAGAAAAACAGAAGAAGACATTCTAACTATCACACTAAGTATATCTCACTTAAAAAAAATCATAAAATTATTCTAACTAACTTCTAACCGTCTAAACATGGATCTAAAATCCTAAAAATATATCTACAACAAATTTAAATTAAAATATATTCAATATTCAAATCAGTATGGTAGAATTAATCCAAGCAAGTTCTAAAATTGAATGCATGATTGAGGAAAATCTGTTCATGCACATATTGAAATTCAATCTAGTTCTTCCGACAGATCAACTTGCGAATGAATTGTTTTGTGGATTTCAGTATTTGCAAACTACTTTCTCTCCTACCTAATATTTCTTTCTCCCAATAAAAATTTTGAAAAAATATGATGTAAAAAACAAATTGGGTGTACTGGAGTCCACCTCAGTCCAAAGTTGTCCTCTTGATTAAAATACATAGATATATCCAATAGTTTAGAAAACTTTCTCTCCCTCTTCCGATTAGTTAATTGTTTTTATCCTTCCTATTTAACCATGTTGCTAATTAGTTCGGTCACACCTATTCCCAAAATAATTATACTGGCCACATCTCTCCTTTATAAAACATTTTAAAACATAGGGTGGACGATGTTACGTGTTTCTATAAAAAATATAAACTAGGGATATTTAGTAATAGGATCTCATAATAGTGGATATTAGGGTTTGGGTCTCGAAATTGTCCGACGTTTTGGGTCTCGAAATTACTGTTCACGTAGGCTAATGAATAGTAATTTCGGGACCCAAATTCTAACGTTGGACAATTTCGAGATCCAAACCATAATATCCACTATTATGTAAGACCCTAATACTAAATAATCCTATAAACTATAAGGGTGGTCCGTGTAATTAGTTTCAAAGTATAGATGATTTCTATAATAAGTGTAATGTTGTGATTTGGATAAACCAAAATGTGGATGCCCTTATGCATATCCACAACAACTTCTATCACATTCCCTCTATATATGTTATTAATGAGAAAAGCTACGTCCATTCTTCCTGGCTACCAATATTCTTCTCTTTCTTTCTTATTTTTACAACACGTTATCAGCACGATCGCTTGAGGAGTTTAGGCCACCACCGAAAAAGATCAAAGATTAGAAATTTGGATTGAACAATCCAACCAGGTTCATAGATTACATAAATAATATTCTTTTGATAAGAATTTTTTTGCTATGATTTGAACTCCAAAATTGATATATTTTTATAAAAATGACAACAATTTATTCCTGACCATAGCTAATGCATCCTTATCCTGCTATAACGCTTATGAATGATATGCTTTTGGATATACAAGAAATAAAATACTCCATTTTGTGCACGTTGAAGCAGTGGAATAAGTTACTTAATCGATTACACACGATTCTTATGATTCATAAAATATATATATTTTAGTCCCTATTGTTTGTTCCAATATTTTGACTATATGAATTCATCATTGTTCTACAAGTTTTGTTGGAGTGGGTGGGGTTTCCAACCTATGTGGATAATACCCCGGAGAGCGACGAGCGCCATCCATATGTCGGAGAAACTCGGGGAGTGCATGGATCCTATTTTGGAACATATATGGTAAGGAAATATATGATTAGATTTCCATATTTACTTTGATCATATATTTATGATTGGACCTTTCATATAGTATCTTTCCATATAATTGGGCTTCCAATTATGGCAAGCCAATTATGATTGAATTTCTATTAAATATATGATTGATGCATATTGGAAGTTTCCATATATATTGGCCTTCCATGTATGGATTACCAAGGGCTTATAAAAGGGTGATGCATGTTAGTTGTAAAATTATCTCAAAATAAGAGAGATTTACAATCTTTGAGAGAGAGAGGATTAAGGATTGACTCTGGGCTGAGTCGGGAGAGACCTCCTGTTGCTCTGCTTTTCACGCCGCTTGCGTTGGTTTTGGCTTTGTTTTCTGAATGCGTTTTCGTGAATATTTTCGATGGTTTTCATGGCTTGCATTTTGAACTCGCATTTCCTATCGAACTTCTTGAATAATACAGTGTTCTAATCGGTTGCTTGTGCGATTTCAGGTAATCGCGTAGGCGACGTCTAGCACGAATAACAAGTTCTCTCGCCTGAAGTAAACTCAAGGTGAATGGCTGACCTTTCTCTTCTCGACCCCTTCTTAGGTCAATCAGTAATATTTGTTACGAATGAAAGGATAAATGCAAGGGCACGAACACGATAAAATGATCAAGTTTTCAAAGGAAATATAGGCTATATCTTAATAACTAAAATATGTCTTTGCACGATCATGGACAACTTGTCGACAAGATGATAGTTTCCTCGAGCGGCAACCCGGGGCCACGGGACCGTTTCGGCCTAGAAGAAAACAGGGTATAGTTGTGCTGGATGATAGCACGGGTTAGACGGGGACTTGCAATGGGGCTCGCTACTTGCTTTGAAATGGTCCCGACTAACAAAGCTATAAGTCCAGGATGGCTTGTGATGCCAGTGACCAATCACACGTAATATTGCACTTGGTATGAAAATGATAACAATTGACAGGAAAGAACATGGTAAGTCTCATAAGGCGCGGTGCGCTCCCCGTGGGTAAGTTTTAACGTATTTCATATTATGCTTGTCATATGCTTGTTTGAAATTCATTAGGATGGTTAGAAACATTCATATAATAAGTCATATAAACTCTTCAACCAAATGAGAGCTTGGAACTTAAATAGCCACGCACCAGTACAAAGTGTAATATACTAATCCTCGCTCTCCATGTAGGTACCCCGAACCACGAAGGACGTGCCACTTAAAGCTCAAGGCGGTGCGAACACTTTTGAAGCCTCGTCCGTGTGTTGAAGGCTTGTTTCTGAATCCTTTTGAAGACTCCGCACTCAGTACAAAGAAGAAAGATGACGACTGGACTTCCCTCGATAGCAGATGGAAAGTATAATTGTTTTGCATGTAAAAATGGATGTAATGTATGGAACGACTATCTCATCAGCGTTCGTTTTGTAATCGAGTCATGTTGTAGCCCGTGCGACAATGATTGTAATGGAGTCAATGTAAATGAAGTCTTATTATTAATAAAAAGTTTACTTCTATTTCAAATGTGTCAATCAATTATCTCTGCATACTCTAACTTGATGTTGTGTTTCGGATAACCTTATGACTGTGCCTTGTGCGATCGCAACTTAGGTTCGTACGGCATCACGCCCGGGGGGCGACTATCGATTCTACGGAATCGGGACATGACATAATGGCATCAGAGCACGGCTTTACATCCTTTGGCCTCATGTCTAGAGTTTTAAACCTTTGACCTCGCATCGATGAGATAAGTTATTCCATACAATGAGTCCGTAATAATTTGAGACTAATGTGTTTGCCTTCGTATTGCAGAAGTGCCGGAACCCACGGCCGAGCAAGAGCAGAGCGCTTCTAGCGGCTCTAGTAGTTCGCTGGCCGGAGCTTCTAACAATACCATCGAAAGGATGCTGCGCATGATGGAGGCGT
>JANAVB010042178.1:17500-47428 GCA_029216955.1 Iris pallida
CCAAATTTGCTAGTGCTTCCTACAGAGGAGTGTCGTGTGCGACGGTTCGAAGTGTCGTCTGCGACTCTCTATCAGTACCCTCCTGTTGCTGCATACTTTGTGCAATTCCAATCACAAATGTCCTAGCTATACAGGGGGCAACAATCACGCATCAAAGCGTCCAAACCATGGCGCTTACCAGGGACATAACCTATCATCGTGATGTGCCAAGTGCCTTTCCTTTGGGCATGATACGAGCACGTGCTTTGTCCTCGAAGGGGGATGCTTCTTTTACGGACAGAAGGGTCACCAAAAGCGAGATTGCATGGCCGAAGACCAAATCATCCCAACACCACTACAACAACACCGTCAAGAGAACCGAGGACAGGCGCCCCGACCTCCTCAGCCCACTCAACCCAACAACCAAGACCGACGTCCAAATGCTCAAAGGTGCGTCTTTGCCCTAACTCGAGACGAGGCGTTCGCTTCCGACTGTTGTGACAGGTATATTGAGTTTCAATAATTTGCCTGCTCATGTGTTATTTGATTCAGGTGCTTCGCATACTTTCATATCGACGGACTTCACCGCCGAGCACAAATTTTCTATAATATCGTTAGACCTTGATCTTAGCGTAAGTATGCCTTCGGGCGTGCCACTACTCACAAATTTATCCTGCGGGGGAGGAACCATATGTATTGGGGGTCAAAATTGGTCTTGATGCGATAGTTCTAGATATGAAGGACTTCGACATCATATTGGGCATGGATTGGCTCGGTCCTTGTAACGCTACCATCGACTGTGCAGGAAAGAGGGTCACCTTCCGCATACCTGGAGTGCCAGAATTCTGCTATTCGTGTGGCGAAGCATCGTCGGCCTGCATGGTGATCTCGGCAATTTTTGCTTAGAAGCTGCTCCATTCTGGATGCGAAGGCTACTTGGCGTCCGTTCATGACACGAGACAGGATGGTGCAAATGCGGGTCAGACCGACGTTGTTGCAGAATTTCCAGATGTGTTCCCGACGAGCTACCCGGCATGCCGCCCGATCGAGAAATAGAGTTCACTATCGACACATTCTCTGACACCCGGCCGACCTTGAAAGCTCCGTACAGAATAGCCCCTGCAGAATTGAAAGAACTGAAGGCACAACTACAAAAATTACTCGACAAAGGGTTTATCCGTTCGAGTGTCTCGCCATGGGGTCCGCCCATGCTATTCGTGAAAAAGAAGGATGATCGATGCGGCTCTGCATCGACTATCGCGAATTGAATAAGGCTACCGTTCGGAACAAATATCCCCTGTCCCGCATCGACGACTTGTTCGACCAGCTCCAAGGTGCAACGGTGTTTTCGAAGATTGATCTGCGATCAGGTTACCACCAACTCAAAGTCAAGCCAGATGACGTGCCGAAGTCTGCCTTCCGTACTTGCTACGGCTACTACGAGTTCTTGGTAATGTCATTCGGTCTGACAAACGCCCATGCCGTCTTTATGGATCTAATGAATCGGGTGTTTCGTCCGTTCGTGACAAATTCGTAGTAGTCTTTATCGACGACATCCTCGTCTACTCGAAGGATCCAGCGCAACATGCAGAGCACCTGCGGACGGTACTCCAAACCCTTCGAGAGAATCAGTTGTATACGAAGAAGAGCAAGTACGAATTCTGGATGAACAGCATCTCATTCCTTGGGCACATCATCTCCGCCGCGGGCATCGCAGTCGATCCGAAGAAAGTTGAGGCAGTTGCTGATTGGAAACGACCCGCATGAGTTAGCAAAATTTGAAGCTTCCTAGGCTTGGTGGGATACTACCGACACTTCGTGAAGGACTTCGTGAAGATTGCATCGCCGATGACTCACCTCACCCAGAAAGGAGTCACATTCGAGTGGTCAGACGACTATGAAGCTTCCTTCTAAGAGCTCAAACAACGGCTCATTTTCGGCCCCAATACTTGCACTTCTTGAAGGGATGGAGGGATTTCAAATCTTTAACGACGCTTCTGGCCAGGGCTTGGGGTGTGTGCTCATACAGCGGGATAAGGTGATATCTTTTGCTTCCCGATAGTTGAAGCCGCACGAGAAGAACTACCCCACGCATGACCTAGAACAAGCTGCAATTGTGTTCGCGTTGAAGTTGTGGCGTCACTATCTCTATGGCATGGCGTGCAGGATTTATACGTACCACAAAAGCCTCAAGTATCTCTTCACCCAGAAAGAACTGAATTTACGGCAGAGGCGATGGCTCAAACTGATCAAAGACTATGACTTATCAATCGACTAGACGTCGGACAAAGAAAATATTATAGCGGATGCGCTGAGCTGGAAGTACTTAGCTTCGTTATGCATCAACGATCGACTGCTGCGTGACTTGGAAGGAATGGGCATTGAACTCCGAGTTCATTTTAGAGACGTAAAACTGGCACAACTGCGGCTGGAACCGAGCCTATTGGAGAGAATCAAGTCTGCTCAAAAGGACAACACATACCTGGAGAAGATGCAGAAGCTGATATCGACGAGAAAAGCGTCCGACTTTGTAGAGGACGAGTCGGGAGTGTTGCGAGTGAAGGGCCGGCTATGCGTTCCGGATGACGCAGAACTTAGAAAAGAGATAATATCGGAGGCGCATTATGCAAAATATTCCTTGCATCCTGATAGCACCAAGATGTATAAGGACCTCTGCCGTTGTCTTTTAGTGGTATGGCATGAAGAGGAATGTAGCGCTCTTTGTGTCGAAGTGTATGGCCTGTCAGTAAGTCAAAGCCGAGCACCAGCGACTGGGCGGAGAGATGCGGAACCTTGCCATTCTAGAGTGGAAATGGGATCATGTTACTATGGACTTTGTTGTTGGCTTGCCAAGGACGCTGCGGGGAACGACGCCATCTGGGTCATCGTCGATAGACTAACCAAGTCAGCGCACTTCATAGCCATTAAAGTTACTTGGAGAGTCGACCACCTTTCTCAGATATACCTTGATGAAATAGTTCGGCTGTACGGGGTTCCAATATCTATCGTCTCAGATCGGGATGGACGGTTCATGGCATGCTTCTGGAGTAGTCTTCATTTAGCGTTGGGGACTAAGTTGAAGTTTAGCTCAGCTTTGTTGGCCCATTGGTCATATGGTCAACCTGATTTTAATAATTGATCAAACTCTGTCTGGATATACGAAGCTAGTCGGGACATCTCGGATTCTTGGACATGATCAAGAATGGCTATCCACTGAATTCAAGACTGAAGATCTGTTTGCCTACTCGAGTCTGTAATTCCTTATGCAATGTATTTTTATTTTATTTGAGTCTAGGAATATGTTATACACCGAGTCGTACTGGCAAATAGGCTATCCCTTAAATGAGTTCAAAATGTTTTTAAAATGACCTCTCAAAAAGGTTTACAAAAAGGTTTACAAAAAGGTTTTCAAAAATCACCAAAAAGCTTTTTCAAAAACCCTAACTAAATCCTGACTTAACCCTGACAGAACTCGGACCGAGTTCGGCCAGAGTTCGGCCAGGGTTCGGTTGGTGGCCGTTGTGATTTTGAATCCTTGGAACTTGGTCCTCCTGTAGTTGCAGATTTGACCGAGATTTGCTCAAAGGGTTCTGCCCGAATTCTGTCAGAAGTCTGCCTTTGGAACACCTATAAATAGAGAAGAATTTCGATCATTTCAACTCACTCATTCACTTTCAATCTTCTCTATATCTAAAGCTTTCAGTCTTCCAAAGAGTTTTCTAGAGCTTTCAATTTCAGATCCCAAGCCAGTTACAATCCTCTAGTCAATTTGCCAGTGCGGTACGTCTAGAAGTTTCTGAGAGATTGTAATCAGAAGGCTTGATTGAAGAATACCTCTTCATATTTGAAGTTGGACGAGTTCTTCATATCAAAGCTCGCGTTGTAGAAGTTGCAAGGACTTCGTAAGAAAACTTGCGTTTTTCCAATAGTGGATTCAACTGGTAGCAAGAGTTCTACCGACTGGATTAGTCCTCAACAGAGGGATACCAGTATACATCGCTGTCTTTGCGTTTGCTCTCTTAACTTTACCTTTACATTATTTTAGTTGTGATTAATATTCTGTGATTGTGCTGCTAACATTTTTAATTAGCATTATTCCGCTGCCAACTCTATTCACCCCCTCTAGATATTACGCTTTACTATTTCATTCCTACAATTGGTATCAGAGCAGGTATTACAGGTAAAAAAAGGTAACAGTAATTATTTATTATTTTTAATTAAATATTATATAGATTACAGCATAATACATGACAACTGTGAAATTCACAAGTGAAGGCCAGACCACAAACAGACCCCCACTGTTTGATGGTACGAATTATACATATTAGAAAACACGGATGAGTTTCTTCTTGAAATCTCTTGACTTTGATTTATGGTCTATTGTTCTTGATGGCTATCAAAAGCCACCTCATATAAATGTTGATGGAGTTTTAGTTGAAAAACCCATAGCAGATATACAGAGGAAGAAAAAAAAGGGCCAGTCTTGACGCACGTGCCATTAATGCTCTTTTTTGTGCTTTAGACAGAACTGAATTTAACATGGTGTCTATCGGCACAACGGCTAATGAAGTGTGGAAGCTACTTGAAGTCACACATGAAGGCACGACTCAAGTCAAAGAATCTAAAGTCAGCAGACTTACTCAAGAGTACGAGGCGTTCAAGATGAAGCCCAATAAAACAGTTACACAAATGTTCGAGAGGTTCTGGATATTGTAAATCCTTTGTCCTTCCTAGGCAAAGATACAGTAACCATGAAAAGATTCGCAAACTCCTGCGAGCTCTCACCAAGAACTGGATTCCAAAGGCTGCTGCAATCATTAAAGGAAACGATCTCACAACTATGTCCCTCGAAGTACTCATGGGTAAGCTACTCACTCATGAACTGGAGCTACAAGATTTTGAAGAGCCTGCACCAAAGGAGAAGACGATCGCTTTCAAGGCTCAGCACAGAAAAGCTGCTGAAGGTGACTCAGACAGCAGTGGATCTGACGCTGAAGATCAAGCACTCCTAGCAAGGAAGTTCAAAAGATTCATGAGACATGAGAAGAGAGTCAAAGAAAACAACAGCAACAACTGGTATCAAGAAGATGTTGTTTGCTATGGTTGCAAGAAGAAGGGACACATGAAGAAGGATTGTCCCACAAACTCATCATCAAGCAAGAAGAGAACAGGTATAAAAAGGGAACCTGAAAGATCAACATCACGGAAGTATGCCAACACCAGCATATGGCATGAAAGTGAAGCCAGCGACTCAGAAGACAAACAATCAGAAGACGCTGCAAACGTATGCTTTATGGCATCCGATCAGGTACCTATTGAACCTGTAGTTGATACTTATGATGACTTCACCTTTGAGCAATTAGGAGATACCTTCAGTAACCTGATGACTGATTACAGGAAACTGCGTAGCAAGTATCAGACCTCTAAGAAGGTACTCAAAGAGTACAAGATGAAATAGGTAGACTTATCGACCTACTAGCTGAGGTTAGAAATAATGTTAGTGAGTCTGGTGAGCTTTCTTCAACAAAGCTCTTATTACACGAGACTACCAAGTCATCTGAAAAGAAAGACAAAATTATTGACCAACTCAAGGAAGAACTTTCTATAGAGAAGAAAAGTCTTCGATGTGCACAAATCAGAATGGAAACACTTACTTCTGATTATACTAAGTTGTATGACACTTCCAAAAGATTGGAAATTAGGTTAGGAAAACAGCCTGAGCCTGCTGCTTCCTACCCTAACACGTGTCACTTACCGAAAAATTGGAACATTCCCAAGCCAAACACTGTCAGACCTAACCCTATCAAACCTTTACCCTAAAAGGTTAAGCCCAAACAGGATTATAGGCATGCTTTCTTCTATACTAGAAAACCCAAACCTACCAACCATGCACACCACTCAGCTTTCAACACTCGACATGCACAATGTCATCATTGTGGCCTCATTGGTCATATTTTATCTGCATATAGAATGAGAAAGCTTGTTGATTTAAATATTTATGCCTGGATACCAAAAGCTAACAATTCAGGACCCTACAAGAAATGGGTACCAAAAGTTTCATCTGCAAACTGTTTTGTAGGTGGAACATCCTTCACATGCTAGAAGCAAATAGATCCTCGACAGCGGTTGTTCACGGCATATGACCGGTGACGCTACATTATTTGCAACACTGTCGAAGAAAAAGAAGGAAGGCTATGTCTCCTTCGGTAATAACTTGAAAGGGTATATTATTGGTATCGGTGATGTTGGTAGATGCTTAATGGCCAAGAGTGATGAGAGTCATCTGTGGCATATGAGACTCGGTCACGCTAATATGGATACAATATCAAGATTATCCACAAAGAAGCTAGTACGCGGTTTACCGGACATTACATTCAAGAAGGATTCGGTATGCAGTCAATGTGAAAAGAACAAAGCTACCAGATCCACATCAAATCAGTAAACGCAGTATGTACTACTAGACCTCTACAATTGCTTCATATGGACTTATTTGGTCCTAGCAGAGTTGCTAGCCTCGGAGGTAAACTTTATGCTTTTGTAATTGTAGATGATTTCTCTAGATACACGTGGGTATACTTCTTGACACGCAAGAATGATGCATTATCTGAATTTGTCGCCTTTTGTAAGAAAGTTCAGAACGAAAAAGGTTACATGATCACTCGTATTAGAAGCGATCATGGTGGCAAATTCGAAAATACAGAGTTTGAGCATTTTTGTGACACACACGATTTATACACGAGTTCTCCTGCCCTAGGACTCCACAATAAAATGGAGTTGTGGAACGTAAGAACAGAACTCTAACCGAAATTGCCAGAGTGATGTTAAACCAGTTTAGTCTACCCAAATATTTCTGGGCTGAAGCTGTCATACAGCTTGCTTTGTTCTCAATAGAGTTCTAATTCGACCCAAATCGAAGAAGACTCCATTTGAGTTATGGTTTGATAGAATTTCTTCAGTTTCATACTTTAGAATATTTGGGTGTAAATGTTTTATTCTTAATACAAAAGACAACTTGGGAAAATTTGATGAAAAGGCCGATGAAGATATATTTTTAGGTTATGCGGCCAAGAGCAAAGGATACAGAGTCTTCAACAAACAAACAATGATCATCGAAGAATCAATCAACGTCACCTTTGATGAAATGAATCAAATGACTATCGATGACAGTGATGAAGATCTGCCTGCATCAAGCTCAACATCAGCTGATCCTCAACCAAGCTCTGCTCTAGCTGAACCTCCTAGAGAAGATCCTAGGAACCAGCTACCTTTAGAATCTACCGAAAAGGTTGAAATTTACAGCTGATCATCCAAAAGATTTGGTAATTGGTGATATTACCAAAGGAGTAAGTACTCGTACATCCAGTAGAGATATTGTTTCTAGTGTTGCATTTATTTACAGCTAGAACCCAAAACTATTGATGAAGCATGTATTGATAGTTTTTGGATAGATGCTATGCAAGAGAATTAAACCAATTTGAATGGAATCAAGTTTGGGAACTTGTTCCCAAGCCTATTGATCATCCGGTCATTGGCATCCGTTGGGTATTCCGAAATAAACTAAATGAGAATGGTTTAGTGACTAGTAATAAGGCTCGACTCGTAGCTCAAGGATATAATCAGGAAGAAGGTATCGACTACGATGAGACTTATGCCCCCAGTTGCGAGATTAGAATCCATTCGCATGTTATGTGCATTTGCATGTTTTCATGATTTCAAACTATTTCAAATGGATGTTAAGAGTAGCTTTTTTAATGGCTTTATAAAAGAAGAAGTTTTTGTAGCACAACCTCCAGGTTTTACGGATTTCAAAAACCCTGATCATGTTTTCAAGTTGAAGAAAGCCTTATACGGTTTAAAACAAGCCCTCGTGCTTGGTATGATCGTCTAAGCTCTTTTCTACTTGACAACGGCTTTTCAAAAGGCAAGGTTGACACTACACTATTTATTAAGTCTTTTAATGGCAAACTTCTTTTAATTCAAATCTATGTTGATGATATTATATTTGGATCTACTGATGAATCTCTGTGTTAAAAATTTTCTAAGTGTATGCAGAATGAGTTTGAGATGAGCATGATGGGAGAGCTGAAATTCTTTCTCGGATTGCAAATCAAACAAACTGATAATGGGACATTAATAAATCAAGCCAAGTACACAAAAGACTTGCTAAAGAAGTTTGATCTGGACAATGTCAAACCTATTGGCACTCCAATGGCAACTTCAACAAAGCTTGATTCAGATGAACAAGGCAAGCCAGTCGACACACGTAAGTATCGAGGTATGATTGGTAGTTTACTTTATTTAACTGCTAGTCGTCCAGATATAATGTTTAGTGTTTGTCTGTGTGCACATTTTCAAGCTAACCCAAAGGAATCACATCTGTCTGCAGTTAAGCGTATCTTTCGATACCTTAAGGGCACTTCTTCTGTTGGCTTGTGGTATCCCAAAACTAAGTCCTTTGACCTTATTGGTTATTCGGATGCAGATTTTGCTGGATGCAAAGTTGATAGAAAAAGTACAAGTGGCACATGTCATTTCTTAGGCAAGGCTTTAGTCTCATGGTTTAGTAAAAAGCAAAATTTGTAGCCCTATCAACAACAGAGGCTGAGTACATCATCGCAGGACGTGTTGTTATGCTCAGATTTTGTGGATGAAACAAACCCTAGAAGACTATGATTTATTTTACACACATATTCCCATTTTCTGTGATAACACGAGCACTATTAATTTGACTAAGAATCCAGTATGTCACTCTCGTACTAAACATATCGAGATTCGACATCATTTTCTTAGAGATCATCATCAAAATGGAGATATAAACCTTGTGTACATAGATACTGAAAATCAACTAGCTGATATCTTCACTAAACCTCTAGCGGAAGATCGTTTCAATTATTTACGTCGAGAATTAGGAATTTTGGACGTCAATAATATTAATTAATTTTGTTTTATGATTATATATCATTATGCAAAAACTGTGTTAGAGACAAGCCAATAAAGAGTCTGTCTGTCACCACAACTACGGTTGAAGCGAAGTGGTACTTAAGAGTTCCCCGGTGAACCTCCGCCAGCTGGGACAGTACTCCTACAGCTAATCTGAGACAGTCGCTGTGTAACGACATTTAATTCATAAAATAATATTAATTATGTTAATTGAAGGCTAAAATAACTAATCTTTGAATTAAATATTTGAAATGAGACAATGAAAAAGAATGGCAAAAATCAACTATAAAGAACCCTAGGCGAATTCGGCCAGAGCTCTGACCGAATTCGGCCCGAGTTCGGTTGAGGGTGTCAGGTTATATATACAGAACCCGAGAAGCCCTTCTTCTTCATTGCTTCCAAACCACATCATAACAGCAGCAGCAGCCACGAAGGAGCCCCGAACCCTAGCTTTTCACCACCCTCCTTCTTCCAATCCAAGTGGTGAAATCAATCCAAAATTTGGATTCGTGCGGAGTTCGTCGTTCTCTTCGACATACTTTGATTTCGGGAGGTATAACTCCATCTTTGTCCACTTTTCTATTAGTGCATTTTTAATTCAATTTGCACAAATGGCACCCAAATTCAATCCTTCAAAGAGGAAGAAGACGACCCCTAGTGAGGAAGGGTCATCTTCGCATCCGCATACGGATTCCCTCTTCTCGCCGGTCCAAACGAGCGACGGTGCGTTCGAGGGTTTTTCTTCCAAACCCTAGACCAAGCCCTACTGTGGTATGGAGACTTCTCCATGAGATCCATATGCACAGGCGCTCCAGTCAAATGGACTGTATTTCCTGATCATCGTCATTTCTTTGAGGCATTAGGGTTACATCTTTTTGTTAAAATCTGCTTCCCTATAGCAACTAATGCCATTAGATTATTTTATTACAATCTCATATTAGACACTTTTGATGTGAGCACTCGTGTTGGGGGTATTGATATCAATTTCGATGATAACCTCTTAGCGGAGATCTTGGTATCCCTAACGAAGGTGAACCGCTAGTCGACATCACTGAATTTGATTTCCCCGATGGCACGACACTCGCAAGTTTTAAAGCGGAACTCTGTGCACCTGATAGAGTACGCTCTGGAAAGTTCAAGGCTAACAACCTGAACTTGTTTAACTATGAATTGCATCGCATCATCTATTCCACTATCCTTCCAAAATCCATTCAAAGGATGATGTGACTTCTCTTGAGCTGTCCGCCATGTACCACATTCTTAAGGGGATTCCATTTTCTGCCCCTAAGACCATAATTCAGATGATGGGTCGTTGTCGTGCAAGAGATAAAAATCTCTCTTACGCGATGAATCTCCCACGCATCTTTCAGCGCTTCGATATCGATCTGTCAACTTGTACTCAGGACCCTGAGCCCAAGTTTCTTCAGTTATCTCGTCGTAGCATGACTGCTACAGCTCCACATCCTGCTCCTCCTACTGTACCTCCTCTACCACCTCATCATTATGCCATACATTTGAGGGCATACATCAGCATTTATCTGCTTTGCACATCTCGATGACGGGCATGGCTCGCGAACGTGAGTTTCGCGACGTGACCCATTATCAGGCACTTGCAAATTCCTTAGCTGATCTTCATTTCGCCCAGACTGGTCATTCAGCCGGTTCCATCCCTAGAGATCCAGCTTTCTCTGGTTACCGCTGTGAGGATGAGGCTGTTCATGCCTACTTCCAGTCCGGTAACGCCTATGATTGGTACCGTCCTGATCGTGCTCCACCTCGTGACTCTGTTGGTGTGTTCTATGCTGGCGCCCCACCTCATCCTTCTGGCGCTGGTACCTCTGGTGCTGGTACTTCAGGACATGCTGGTCGTGCTGATGATGATGATGATGAGATGATGAGGAGATGTGACTATATAATTTTGAGTGATATTTTATTGTACACTTGGAAATGCTCCGATATTCCAAGTTTTATCAGTACTTTTTGATTATTATCAGCACTTTTTAGTTTGCTTCAGTACTCATTTATTTTCATGAACATGTTTATTTGCCTCAGTTTATGGCATTCCAGTTTATTTTATCACTATGTTTCAGTTTCAGTTTATGATAGCACTATCTCTTTATATTGCTTCATTCTTTATAACTGCCTGTGAAATTATATGCCTATGATGATTTTTTTTAATACATGCCTGTGATATTTCTCTTTTATTCTGTCTTATTTCTTTTATATGTATTTTCTCACTATTTGTTACTTATGCATTGATTGCAGGGGAGCTTTATCTTTTGCAATTATTTTGCTAAGTGACAAAGAGGAGAAAATTAAAAGATCTAACATTTTTTTAGATAATACAGGATATGAACAATTCTACTTTTTGATATTTTGAACAAGCTTAATGTTATATCATTCATAGTTTGTCAATTATCAAAATGGAGGAGATTGTTGGCCAATTGGTCATATGGTCAACCTGATTTTAATAATTGATCAAACTCTGTCTGGATATACGAAGCTAGTCGGGACATCTCGGATTCTTGGACATGATCAAGAATGGCTATCCACTGAATTCAAGATCGAATATCTGTTTGCCTACTCGAGTCTGTAATTCCTTATGTAATGTATTTTTCATTTTATTTGAGTCTAGGAATATGTTGTACACCGAGTCGTACTGGCAAATAGGCTATCCCTTAAATGAGTTCAAAATGTTTTAAAAATGACCTCTCAAAAAGTTTTACAAAAAGGTTTACAAAAAAGTTTTCAAAAATCACCAAAAAGCTTTTTCAAAAACTCTAACTAAAACCTGACTTAACCCTGACAGAACTCGGACCGAGTTCGACCAGAGTTCGGCCAGAGTTCGGTTGGTGGCCGTTGTGATTTTGAATCCTTGGAACTTGGTCCTCCTGCAGTTGCGGATTTGACCGAGATTTGCTCAAAGAGTTCTGCCCGAATTCTGCCCGAATTCTGTCAGAAGTCTTCCTTTGGAACACCTATAAATAGAGAAGGATTTCGATCATTTCAACTCACTCATTCACTTTCAATCTTCTCTCTATCTAAAGCTTTCAGTCTTCCAAAGAGTTTTCTAGAGCTTTTAATTTCAGATCCCAAGCCAGTTACAATCCTCTAGTCAATTTGCCAGTGCGGTACGGTCTAGAAGTTTCTGAGAGATTGTAATCAGAAGGCTTGATTGAAGAATACCTCTTCACATTTGAAGTTGGACGAGTTCTTCGTATCAAAGCTCGCGTTGTAGAAGTTGCAAGGACTTCGTAAGAAAACTTGCGGTTTTTCCAATAGTGGATTCAACTGGTAGCAAGAGTTCTATCGACTGGATTAGTCCTCAACAGAAGGATACCAGTATACATCGCTGTCTTTGCATTTGCTCTCTTAACTTTGCCTTTACATTATTTTAGTTGTGATTAATATGTGATTGTGCTGCTAACATTTTTAATTAGCATTATTCTGCTGCCAACTCTATTCACCCCCAACTCTATTTACCCCCCTCTAGAGTATTACGCTTTACTATTTCATTCCTACAAGCTTATCATCCTCAGACTGACGGCCAAACAGAGCAGGAACCAGATTCTCGAGGACATGTTACGACTCTGTATGATCGACTTAAAGTCAAGCTGGGACGTTCATCTATCGTTGGTCGAGTTTGTATACAAACAGCTATCAGTCCAGCATCCAAATGGCGCCGTATGAAGCTTTGTACGGCCGAAAGTGCAGATCGTCCATTTACTGGGATGAAGTCGGGGAACGGCAGATACTTGGTCCGGAGCTGGTGGAGCAGACCTACAGAAGGTCAAGTTAATACGGAAAAGATTGAAGATAGCACGAAGCCGGCAGAAGAGCTATGCCGACACGCACCGACGCCCCCTCGAGTTTCGAAAGGCGACCACGTATTCCTGAAAGTGACGCCCATACGTGGAGTTACCAGATTCGGTGCGAAAGGGAAGCTGAGCCCAAGATTTGTTGGTCCGTTCGAAATATTGAAGCGTTTCCAAATTGCCTTACCACCTGCGTTGTCGGAGGTACACTACGTCTTCCACGTCTCACAATTATGGAAGTATGTGCACGATCCGAGCCATGTAGTAGATTTGGGTCAGCTGGATCTGAAGGCAGACTTGTCATATGTTGAAGAGCTTGTGCAAATCTTGGAGCACAAGGATAAACTTCTCCGCAACCGTGCTATTCTCTCGTCCGTGTCCTCTGGAGAAACCATTCGGTCGAGGAGTCGACGTGGGAGCTTGATTCAGAAATGAAGGAAAAGTTTCCTTCATTATTCTCGTAGAGGTAGGTTCATTCTTAAGTTTTGAGGACAAAACTTTCTCTTAGTTGGTTATGGTAGTGCCCCGTCCCTACATCGTGCCCCGTTCTTCGTCCACGGGTGCGCTAGAAAGGAACACTGTCGCTATCAATTCGGTCAGGATCGATATGTCGCGATCGATTGAATCGATCGAACGGGAACAGTTGAATTAAGATCTATTCCCCGTTATGGAATGGCTTCTTCGAAACTAAGTCCCATATTCAGCAGGTTGCACCTCAAGGATTTACTCTGTGGCTGAGTCGGGAGAGACCTTCCGTTGCTCTGTTTTTCACGCCGCTTGCGTTGGTTTTGGCTTTGTTTTCTGAATGCGTTTTCGTGAATATTTTCGATGGTTTTCATGGCTTGCATTTCGAACTCGTATTTTCTATCAGACTTCTTGAATAATATAGTGTTCTAATCGGTTGCTTGTGCGATTTCAGGTAATCGCGTAGGTGACGTCTAGTACGACCAACAAGTTCTCTCGCCTGAAGTAAACTCAAGGTGAATGGCACATTTCTCTTCTCGACCCCTTCTTAGGTCAATCAATAATGTTTGTTGCGAATGAAAGGATAAATGCAAGGGCACGAACACGATAAAATGATCAAGTTTTCAAAGAAAATGTAGGCTATATCTTAATGACTAAAAATATGTCTTTGTACGGTCATGGACAACTTATCGACAAGGCGATAGTTTTCTCGAGCGGCAACCCGGGGCTACGGGACCGTTTCGGCCTAGGATGAAACATGGTATAGTTGTGCTGTATGATAGCACGAGTTAGGCGGGGACATGCAGCGGGGCTCGCTACTTGCGTTGAAAGGCCTCGACTAACAAAGCTATAAGTCCATGATGGCTTGTGATGCCAGTGACCAATCACACGTAATATTGCACTTGGTATGAAAATGATAACAATTGACAGAAAAGAATGGTAAGTCTCATAAGGCACGGCGCGGTCCGCCGTGGTAAGTTTCAACGTATTTCACATTATGCTTGTCATATGCTTGTTTGAAATTCATTAGGATGGTTAGAAACATTCATACACTAAGTCATATAAACTCTTCAACCAAATGAGAGCTTGGAACTTAAATAGCCACGCACCAGTACAAAGTGTAATGTACTAATCCTTGCTCTCTACGCAGGTACCCCGAACCATGAAGGGCGTGCCACTTAAAGCTCAAGGTGGCGCAACACTTTTGAAGCCTCGTCCGTGTTGTTCTTGTTTCTGAATCCTTTTGAAGACTCCGCACTCAGTACAAAGAATAAAGATGACAACTCGACTTCCCTCGGTAGCAGGTGGAAAGTGTAATTGTTTTGCTTGTAAAAGGGTGTAATGTATGGAACGACTATCTCATCAACATTCGTTTTGTAATCGAGTCATATTGTAGCCCGTACGGTAATGATTGTAATGGAGTCAATGTAAATGAAGTCTTATTATCAATAAAATTTTACTCTATTTCAAATGTGTCAATCAATTATCTCTGCATACTCTAACTTGATGTTGTATTTCGGATAACCTTATGACTATGCCTTGTGCGATCGCAACTTAGGTTCGCACGACATCACGTCCGGGGGACGACTATCGATTCTACGGAATCGGGGCGTGACATTTTCCACGTCAAAATCTTTGTGTCTGCAATTGTGTTTGGCGTTTTTAGTTTGTGTACTTTTGCTCGGTTCTCTCGCAGGACTTTCTGGTTTGGGGAAACGGTTTTCGTGCTTCGTTCCCAACAGAGTGGTATCAGAACTTTAAGTTCAAAGAAGTATCAGGAGTTGACAGTCAAACTAGGAAGCATAGATGGACGCGAAGGCTGTGTGCATGGTGAACCTGAACGATACCAACTACCATTATTGGCGGAGCAAGATGAAGGATTTACTGTTCGTCAAGAAGCTGCATCTTCCAGTATTTCCATCCGAGAAGCCCAGTGAAAAATCCGTTGAGGACTGGAACTTCGAGCATATTGTAACGCCCCAGTCCCAAAATATGTAGGACTAGGAAACGCAAACATGCCAGCCGTATAATAAGTATACGTAAGCTAAAATGTAAAATAGTAAAACCATGACTAATCTCATCCACACAAAATAAATAAATAAAAGATATCATATAATGATAATGAATTATCTTGATACAATATGTTGGGCGGAGACAAATCCACTACCAACCAGTAAGGGAAAAATATGAAAAATGAAATGAGTTTGGCGAGCGAAGCGAAGACGATCCAAGTGCAATCATCCTCGAAGAAATAGCGATGATCACGGCTAGAGCTAGAACACCTGCGAAAGACAAAAGCACACACCTGGCGAGATAACCAGGTCCTCAGAGGGACGTAAACACATAATATTATGCCCTAAACTGAATTAAAAGCTCAACAAACAAGTATATATGACTAAACAGATAAAGGTCCTTTACCATTCTAAATGAAGATGCGTATTTTGAAGACAACGTTCCACACAAGGGCTCCCGAGACTAGAAATACGGCGCGTTAGCATTTCAACCGAGGTACTGGTGGCATCTAGAGAAAAAATAAATGCACGACACACTAGTCTCTCGGGTGAGTCACTAACAGCAGCTAGAGGAAAGTAAATGCACGGCATATTTGTGTTTCAACCGAGGCACTAGTGGCATCTAGAGAAAAGTAAATAAATGCAAGGCACACTAGCTCTCGGCTGAGTCATAAATGGCAGCTAGAGAAAAGTAAATGTGTGAAAGCCCCTGCGCCTAATAACTGTCTTCCCCTTCCCCAGGCACTACTCGTGCTGAATCCACACCATGATATTTCTAATAACTGCTAAGTCTTCTAGGCAATTATATTAGAAGTTATATCCTAATGCTCGTCCTGTACGCACCGATGTACGATCGGTACGCAAGTCCGAATCTATATGAGACACGTGACATCGTGGCACACAGATGTCGGCCAATAAATGCGGCACAAACAAAGGTGGTCCCTTAACTCTAGGCCAAATGCATAAAGAAAACTAAAGTATAGTAATTTGCAACTACATATGGTTTTGAAAGAACAACTTATAAGAAATAAAACATGCATGATATTGAGCAAGAAATTAAACAGTAAATATAAGGTATCTTGTCCGGTAGGACGCCTGGTGTGTTGCGATAATCAAGGTGACGAACTACGACTTCAGTGTAACCACTACACAAGGTGACCTCTGATGTTGGCACGGACAGTTCCATTGGGTCCAGAATGGTCAAATTAGTTAGGTTCGACATAAGGTAAGTATAATTGGCAAGAGATTGAGAATAGGGATAATCGCAGAAGAGGAAGATAATCAAAGGAATTTGATAATTAAAATATATACGTTTTTTTAGAAAACTATTTATAATACTCAAAAATATTTTCTTATTAGCTAAAATAGTTTTTAGATAAATACTTGAAAAATAATAAAACTGTTTTTGACAGAAACTCTAAGTTCGTCAAAATATGATATTTAGATAGAAGCTATGTTTTTACTATTGAGAATATAGTGGAAATCTAGAAAAGCATTTTTTTTAAGACAAAGCTATAATTTTTGCCAAATGAATATATTTTTAGATTAATAAATTTGGTCAAAGTTCTTTTTAAAGTAATATATAGATTTTGCAAAACCATAAAATAATATAATCTATTTTTGGCTAAAATCTAGTTTGAAATCAATGCGGGCTAAAACCCTAATTCTATAGATTTTGCAAGATATTACAAAGCAATAGATATTTAAGTAGTAAAATATTATTAATACTAATGATATTTATATCTATATAGTGAATAAGAATATAAACTAATACATACGATATATTGTCATAAAAATAAAAATAATAAGGATAATAATTTATTTGTAACAATACTAATAATATAACCCCATATATTGTCTTCTCCCCACATTATACAGAGGACACAAAATAACAACAATAATAATAAATTAATAATTATAACAATAGTAAAAGAATAAAGAACCCAATCCTGAAACAAACTACAATAACAAGGACTAACAAAACCACTTAGTCAACAACACTGCAAAACAAATATAAAAAAATTCAAATGAAACAAAATCAAAAGAAACATAATGTATAAGAAAAATAATAATAAGTGATTCAACCAATAAAATAAAACACAACAAAAATAAACAAAAATAAAATAACTAAAATAAATACTTAATCAAAAAATGGGGAAACTCTGGATAGGAAAGAGAGAGAATCAGAAGAAAAGGAGAGGAGCTCGTGCGCGAGAGGGGGAGAGAGAGAGAGACGGAGAGAGAGAGAAAGGGGAGCGAGCGAGTGAGGGAGTAGATCGGAGAAGGCGGGACTCACGGAGGGCTCGGCCGCGGCGAGCGGCTGCGACGTTGGTGGAGGTCACGCGGGACGGGGACGACGCTGATCGTCGGATGAGGAGGCTAGGGCACGGAGGCTCGACGCGGTGGACGCACGCGGAGGGGCGCTGCAATGGCGGAGGGAAGACCAAGGACAGGAAGACGAGCGGCTCGCTCCGGGTCAGCCGGCGCGGAGACGCGGAGGTGGCCCAAAGAGTGCGGCGGAGGCGCGGGATGGCTGCGGGGGTTCGTCGTTGTCAGCCGACGTGGTGGTGAGTTGGCCGGAGTTGGCCATGGTCAGATGCAAGGTCCGGTGGTGGCTCTCTATGGGGGTCGCGGCAAGGCGCGGCACGCCAAAGAGGAGGCAGACGGGGCCGGGCTCGTCGGAAGGGGGCGATCGGAGAGGGGGTCTCGCGCGCGGGCGGAGGAGAGAGGAAGGGGGGGGCTGACTCCACGGGCGACGGGCGGCGGATCCGGCCGACGGCCACGGTGAGTAGGTTGTGTGTGGGTGTTTTAAATTTTAGAAATTTCGTCCGTGATGACGATGCCGATGGTGGTGGCGTCAGGGAGGTGGTCGGGTTAGGTTAGGGGTTTAGGTGACCGGTGGTGACAGGGTGTGTGCTGATGCACGGTGGTAGTGTCAATGCAGGGGCGGCGGTGTCTGTTGTGATGGTGAGGGAGATCGGGGTGAACATGGTGGCGGTGGTGAGAAGGGGGATGGACTGGGTGCGGGCGGCCGTCGGGTTCCGCTAGTGGCGGAGGTCCGGTGGTGGAAGTGGTGCTGGTTGGTTGTCGTGGGGGTCGTGGGGTTGCCGCGGTGGTGCGGGATGAGTCGGAGGGGTACGGGTTGGCCGGAGATGGTGGCGTCGGGACGGTTGGGGTGATCGGGGTGAACCGGGGCAGGCTTAGAGTCGGGTTTGGGATTCGATGATGTCGGGGTGTGTCCGATACGGGGAAGGAGATAATGTAGATGTAATATTTGGAATAAGATGTGGGAGGGAAAACATGGACACGATGCACGTGGGTGGTAGAAATTATGGAGGAGTACCTGCCTATTTATAGGATGTGGAAATTCCTATTTGGATAGGATTGTGGGGTTTTAAATCTCCATAGATAATATCATATTTACTTAATTTGCTTTAAACATTTACTTGTTCGAATCCAATTTAAACATCAATAAATCTTCATTTTGTAACCCCTCTTCCCGAAATTTCGAATTATATTTTATTTATTTATTGGAATTAAATGGTGATTTTTAGATTTTTGTAAATAATTATTTAACTAATTATTACAGTGGATGACTTAAGTCCTTGTGGAGTTATGAAGCACCAAACGAATAGGAACTATGGCCCGAGAGATGTAACAGTGTGCTTTGACTAGAGTACTAGCCATACCAGGAGAGACCGAGCCATAGTAATATCCTAACTAGAGAAACCAGGCCGAGTTGCGACATAACCCTTACCGATGTTTTATTTACTTAATAATTATACTATTGAGTTTAGGGATACCGATTATACCATTTTAGCCGGACTGGACCCGAACTGAGCCCAAGCACATATAGGTCATGCAGCACGTCCAACGACATTCGTGTTGGTGGAATTTGGTATGAGTGTGTTATATTCCGTTTTAAATGTTTTAATGATTATTTCTAAACATTCGTATTTTAAGTATTATAAATTATTATTAATTAATATTTAATGATTTTGGTATAAAATGAGTCTTTATGCATTTTTGGATTTTTAGACTACATATAATGGTATATATATATATATATATATATATATATATATATATATATATATATATATATATATATATACACCATTATCATTTTATTGAATTTCGTTATTATTCTCATATTATATATATTTTTTATTTTTATTGTTATTATTATTATTGTTTTATCATCAAGGTTATTATTATATAATGTTATTGTGGTTACTATTATATAATACTATTTTGTTATTATTGGTTATAGTATCTTCGTCAAAAGATGTTATTTACATAAATATTCATATTTACGAAATAATGTTTTCCAACTCTAATTATTGTTTATGCACATTACATACGTCACTATAAATGAGATCTAAAATATTGTTAACTTTTATTTGCAGTGGAAATAGAAGGCTATGCTATGCTTGAGACCAATTTTTGCATTTGTTTTCTAAACTCACTTTGTTTTTGTTATTAATCTTATGCCTATCATTCTTTTAATACTATAAAAATTGACATGTCCCAAATGGTCATACAAAAGGATAAGAATGAATAGCAGTGGCACCTCTGGCCCAAGAAATCCCAGCCCAAGTCGAGCTCGGGCCGGGCCATATGCTCCAAACCCTCCCCCCAGCAGTACTGTAGCAAACTCAGTTTGCCGAACACCCGAACTCCCGTACATATATATACACCGCGCGTTATTTATAGAAATCGAGAGGATCGATCGAGAGCCATAGACGAAACCCTAAACACCTCTGCCATTGGCGACCCTCCCCCAGCACCCAGGTGACGGCGCGCACCCCTGGAAGGCCGTGCGCGCGCCGCGCGGATCGTCGGAACCGACTACGAGCGCGGGGACAACGACAGGACAGAACAGTAGCAACCCGAGTCAGGTACTGACTTTATTGTTTCAATCTTCGTGCACACTCATCGGTTTCTGATTCTGTAAACTAGTATGGAAACCCTATATGACCCTCTAGAGGCCCCAACAAGTAGTTTGCAATATGGTCGAGCCATTGATCCGCAAGATCGAGGCAAACTTTGACAAAAACCCGTCCAAAACAGGACAGAGAAACCTAGTCCCGACCCTATTTGGGAGGCGATTTCCTGCCAACCCTTTGACTTAATAAAAAATTATGTTTGAACAACTTTTTAGACAACATGTAGGGCTTTCTAACCTAATTTGTAGTTTCGATTTTTATCAACTGTGTGCGAAGAAATCAACCTTCAATGTTCAACAAAAATCTGTTTTTAAAACTTGAAAATTCATCCACACGACGTACGTCCCGCCAAACGGGCGACGTGGTCGCGAAACGAAAGCATCAAAATCTGCGTAACGGCTTCGTGGTCGTGTGGGCTTTGACGGAATTCAAATTGGTCGTGTGTGCGCGACGAATTTGATACGTATCCGTCGAAATTCACCGTATCGTGTACTTTGCAAATTTCAATTACTTCGTGCACGCTCGTCGGATCGAGACGAAACTTGTGCCAACAGAACCGTATCGTTTTCTGGTCCTGCATGCCAAGTTTGGTCGATTCTGAGACCGTTGATAAATTACCGTTTTGTGGGCCCACGGTTCCACTCAACGGGCGATTTTGTGCACGGCCCGCCGGAATCCAACTCTGGACATACGGTTGGGTTCGTATCGAAAACTAGATCAATAGACATGTAGTTTGATGACTTTAGAGACCATTGACTCTGGCACGCTTTTGGTGCAAAGCGGGTCCAACGGCGGACATCGTTTTTGCCCGAAATTACCGTTTTGCCCCTGTGTCCAGAATTGGACTTAAGGACAGGCAATCCTAGCTAATTTGACTATTCTAAGAACATTGGTAATGTTTATTTCAGCTTCCGGGACTGTTGTATGGGCTTTGACTATTGTGGCACATTGAGTAGTTCAGATTGTCGGTTTCACCAGCAAAGGACCACAAGCGAGTACAGTTTATTGTCTGCATTTCGATATTGATTTTTACTATATTCATTGATTGGCCATTGGTTATGTGCTTATTTTCTATTATAAATTGTTGAGTCGGGAATGAGAAGTACCAAGGATGTGTGATCTGACCTTAGACCGTGTAGACCGTGTAGACCGTGTTGCATTTATTTTTGTAGACCGTGTAGACCGTGTTGCATTTATTTCTAGTAGACAGTGTAGACATTGATTTATTTATTGCAAAATAGATAGTGTAGGCCGTGATTATTAATGCATTTAAACTGTGTAGATCGTGATTATTATTTTGTAGACAATGTTTCTTTATTTCAAATTTTCTGTAGACCGTGTAACTGTAGACCGTGTAACTATAGGCCGTATAATTGTAGACCGTGTAACTGTAGATCGTGTAACTTTAGACCGTGTAGACCATATCGCATAATTGTCCCGAGACCGATCACATATCAAAGGTACTTCTAGTATTTGGGAAAGTATTTGGTGTCTATTTATTTTATTGCTTTTCGTATTTACTGTTTATTTTCAAAACTCATAATTGATGTCTAACCTTTGTTTATAGTCATCTTCTTTATTTGAAATTGCATTCAGTGAATTGTGCTCGTTCCATTCCTGACTGGAAACCAACATTTTCAGGTTAGCCGTGGATTCACTTAGCTTGGGGAGTGACGGGAATACTTGCAGACAAAAGCCTAAGAGACTAGTTAGATAGTTGAGTTATAGTCATTCATATTTGTACAAGTTTATATTTTTTCTGCAAAATGTAAAACTTGTGATCATTGTAAATTAAATTAATTTTGTGAATGAGTATTATTTGTGATTTTGATCTTCATGGCCGTGACAGCGTTCTACCGCCGACACTGCGGCGTAGGCTGGCTTGGACACGTCTCGTATCCGTTTAAAAAAAAGGGTGCGGGTCGTGACAAGTTTTTGTGGTAGCCCATGCAGGTCAGTCTTCGCAAATCATGCGAACTCGTGATAGTACTTTAGTTAGTTGTACTATTGCGAGCCTGCGACTAGGAAATGCTCATTCACGAATTAGAAATTAATTTAATTTACGAGAATGACTAGGACTAGGAGTCCCTTATACAAATTTATCGATGGGTAGTCTAGGCCATGCAATGTAGATAAGGAGTTATTAATTTTGATAGAGTGTCAGATCCTTATAGGTACACTATTACCTCCTGATATGACGATAAGATCCAATGGATAGATTATTCACTTGGTGAGACATGGCTTCCTAATATTAATGATCTAACCCTGATAAATTGATTAATTCCTTCTCCTTGCCTCTTAGATATCATCCTCACATCTTAGTCAAATTGCCTATTTAGTTCCTATTTTTTCCCTAAGAATTGTTATTTTTATGTTATCCATAGATGAACCTCAAGTTAGTTTCGATTCAAGTTTTCCTCAAAGGCTTGAATACACATGGAATAGTTAGAATATTTGTATTTCTTTTGTCCTCAGTTATTTCTCCCTGTTCAATCCTTTATTTTAAGGGTTGTGACTGATAGGACAAATGTTTACGCTTTATTTCATAGTCAACTAGTTTGAATCTATAGAAGCCCATGAAGTTTTACTGATATAGTTAAAAGAATGTTAGTTGACTCATAATGGCAGGACAGCAGCGCACTGTCGCCATTTATTTGAATTATGGACTCACTGCAGCCAGCAGCGCACTGGCGAGACACGACCCTAGAGTTGAAATTTTTAAAGAAAATATAGGTTATGGAATATTGCTAAACTATAACTAGTGGTCCTCTTTGATCGTAGATTCCCTGGAGTCGAGATAAGGTAGAGTATCTGATAGCATATCACATCTGAATTACAGAACCAAGAGTTTACCATCGCCCGAGTATACGGACGAGGCATAATCCTCGGTGAAATGATTTCAGACGTGATTACAAGTTTAGGGAACTATAGAGGATAGGACCGTGCCATGTATGTCCCATAAGATACAAAGCCAATAGTAGTGGAAGTTTGTAAGTTTGGTAGTATGTCTCCTGACCTAGCACTCCGTATGATCCTCGTGATCTATAGATGAGGAAATTGACTGACACTAATAGGTTACCTAGAATATAGAATTCAGAAGTCCATAAACCATTAATCGACCAAGGCCTTAAGGGTAAGATGATAGTGGGATGTCTATAGAAGCAAGAACACCAATAAGTTTTGATTCTCTCTAAACTCGAACTACTTGTGCCTCTTTTCAAAAATCTCGCGTACTTGTATCTTGACTATTTTGACCAACGCTGCTATTACAGCTTAGTTTTTGCAAGCTTACTCTGTTCTCGAGCTTGATTCGAGGCATATGTTTAGTGGGACGCCTGCTAACTTATTGTCTAATCAGAATCAGTGTATTATGGTCTGATCAACCATGATGCATTTGGATTGCTCTTCGTTTAATTACACTACGTGGATGGAGATATATGATATCTAGGATCTCATCCGCAACTGCTTGACAATTCCTCTTGAATTATACGTTCGCCTTTGAATCACGTAGTTGTATTCAGTAACATCTTTCTTGAATTCTTTATTGTTTTCTCTTTCACTGATTTGGAAAGACGAAAGCTCGTGATGGTAGAAAGATACAGAGTATTTCCATGGCTATGATAATGGTAGGCACAACTGTAGCTACCATCGGCCAGTCATGTGCTTGAGTTACTCATTCTCCCATCGACCTTCAAACTACTATTGAGACTTTCGAGCCATCTGAATTTGAGAATGATTAGGGTTTATCCTCAGTCAAAATGCCAACCTAGGAGACTATCTATTCTCAGGAAACCAAATTGTGTGAACTCTAAATATTTGCTTGAGACTTGCCTGAACTAGCGACCCTTAAGCCATAACTCAACCCTTCCTCGACCAAGCCTACAGTTAGACATGAGATGAATATACAAGGCTAAGGACAATCATTTACCGTGACTATGGTAGGCACTCATCCCGAGATTGGTTTCCAATAAGTATTACCCTAGTCACGAAAATTTTATTATTAAAGCCTAACTAGTATGGGAACCCCACAGTCACTAGCTTAGCCAATACCGTAGCTTAAAAACCCTGTCATATTATGACCTACCAGTTGTCAACAGCAATGCATGATCACTACAACTCATGTATAATGTGGACGAGTAGGCCATTCTATTTTAACGACCATGTGTCATTGCACGCGCACTCATTTTCCAGTTATTGAGGGACGATCCTTGGGTTGACTTATATCTACCATATTCCTTACGCCGTGCCTTGTTCTTTATTGACAAGAGTCGAGATACAGCATTCGGATTTTGGGAACCCTCTAACCTCATTGTCCCTAAAACCCTGTCCTAGCTTCTAAGGTGGGGTAGAATGTAAGCCTTCTAAAATTTTAGGATATACCAGGATTATAGAGTGATTAAAATAATTTAATTTAGAATGATAGTTAGTGCCCTATGGACTCCCACTTTCTATTTAGATCATTTTGTGTCCCCGGCCATGTCATTAATATTCGGAGCACGAGACCAGCTGTTATCTTCCAACAAACTGCATATGCAAGGCCTAGACGAGTTTACCTTCATCTAGGTATATCATGTCCCACTCGAGCACATCCCCTTGTACTCTATTTTTATGGTACGACTTTCAGGACGAAAGGACTAGCTATAACCTTTACCATAGTACCTACCCGGTAAACTTCCCGACCACAATTAGAAACTCAACCTTGACTCGAACCTTTCGACCAAATATATGGTTGTGATCTACTCGAAGCCCACTACGCATATGCCACTAGTATGCCATTCAATTGTGTCTTCTCGTGCTACTTAAACACAAAATTCACGAAAGACGCATCTCCAGGGTTTACAGAACCTATTTAACCAATCCGACTGCCAAACTAGCTCAACCACTTGGGTGAAAATTGTTCTAGGATTACCCTAACCTAGCAGTAATAGGTTACCATTGGGAACTAGACCAGTCAATAGAGACTGAAATCTGAGGTTCATCTAACCAACGACTGGCGTCCAATCAGGAACCCATTGGGACCCAGTAAAAACCCATTCATGCATGCCACTACATTTGGATTATAAACCGAACTATTTGAAATAGGTCCCTATACATATTATGTAGTCTTCCCTCTTAGATTATGAAGTCATTCGCAACCAATATTCCATCTACCTGAAAGTCGTGATACTAAGTTGTATTGCATTTTATCCCTTGCTCGTGTGTTTAAATAACCACGAGAAATATCACGATCTTGACTTCTCAAATTTCGTTCTATTATAGAACCTTATTTAGAATTTCGAGAATGGAACTTCTGTATTGTACGGATTGCAAGCCACTCTAAGAAACGAAGGGTTCTTCGATTTAGCGAGTGACTAGACTAGAATAACCACTTTAGCAAGTAAGTCAATGGTTCATAGACCTTCTTCTAGCTGCATCATTAGATACCCTCTACCGCTCTTGAAACTTCCTAAATTACCCTCGGTTATTCTTCCTTATTTCTCCCGTCCTTTATATTTCAGAGCAACGAGGGATCATGCCTATTAGAGTTTACTAATATTTCTTAGCCACTTGTGTAAGTTGTGTTCGTTAAATTTTAGAAGTTGCTTGATAGATAGGAGAGGAATTCATATGCCCTATACCGTAGATATCTATTTTAGCAAGTAGTTGGATGATTATAAAGTTTTAGTGACATGAGACTTGAGGGAGTAGCGTAACCAAAGGTGGGTAGAAGTCCTCGGAGTTTCGAAATTGCAAAATGGCTAGGAGGATGATATAAACTGTTTTTGAGTAATTAAATTTGAGGAGATTAAGGGAGTACTAGATTTTGAAATTTAAGAAATAGTTATAAATTAGAATTTCGAGGACGAAATTATTTTTATGGTGGGTAGATTTGTAACCCCTCTTCCCAGAATTTCGAATTATATTTTTATTTATTTATTGGAATTAAATGGTGATTTTTAGATTTTTGTAAATAATTATTTAACTAATTATTACGGTGGATGACTTAAGTCCTTGTGGAGTTATGAAGCACCAAACGAATAGGAACTGTGGCCCGGGAGATGTAACAGTGTGCTTTGACTAGAGTACTAGCCATACCAGGAGAGACCGAGCCATAGTAATATCCTAACTAGAGAAACCAGGCCGAGTTGCGACATAACCCTTACCGATGTTTTATTTACTTAATAATTATACTATTGAGTTTAGGGATACCGATTATACCATTTTAGTCGGACTGGACCCGAACTGAGCCCAAGCACATGTAGGTCATGCAGCACGTCCAACGACATTCGTGTTGGTGGAATTTGGTATGAGTGTGTTATATTCCGTTTTAAATGATTTAATGATTATTTCTAAACATTCGTATTTTAAGTATTATAAATATTATTATTAATTATTATTTAATGATTTTGGTATAAAATGAGTCTTTGCGTATTTTTGGATTTTTAGACTACATATAATGGTATATATATATATATATATATAATTAATATATATATATTATATATATATATATATATATATATATAATTATATAAATATATTATATATATATATATTTATATATATATAATATATATATATATATATATATATATTATATATATATATATATACACCATTATCATTTTATTGAATTTCGTTATTATTCTCATTATTATATTATTATTATTTTATTATTATTATTATATATTATTATTATTATATGTTATTATTATTATTGTTTTATCATCAAGGTTATTATTATATAATGTTATTGTGGTTACTATTATATAATACTATTTGTTATTATTGGTTATAGTATCTTCGTCAAAAGATGTTATTTACATAAATATTCATATTTACGAAATAATGTTTTCCAACTCTAATTATTGTTTTATGCACATTACATACGTCACTATAAATGAGATCTAAAATATTGTTAACTTTATTTGCAGTAAATAGAAGGCTATGTATATGCTTGAGACCAATTTTTGCATTTATTTTCTAAACTCACTTTTGTTTTGTTATTAATCTTATGCCTATCATTCTTTTAATACTATAAAAATTGACATGTCCCAAATGGTCATACAAAAGGATAAGAATGAATAGCAGTGGCAGCTCTGGCCCAAGAAATCCCAGCCCAAGTCGAGCTCGGGCCGGGCCATATGCTCCAAACCCCCCCCCCCCCAGCAGTACTGTAGCAAACTCAGTTTGCCGAACACCGAACTCCCTACATATATATACACCGCGCGTTATTTATAGAAATCGAGAGGATCGATCGAGAGCCATAGACGAAACCCTAAACACCTCTGCCATTGGCGACCCTCCCCCAGCACCCAGGTGACGGCGCGCACCCCTGGTTGGCCGTGCGCGGCCGCGCGGGTCGTCGGAACTGACTACGAGCGGGGGACAACGACAGGACAGAACAGTAGCAACCCGAGTCAGGTACTGACTTCATTATTTCAATTCTTCGTGTACACTCATCGGTTTCCGATTTCGTAAACTAGTATAGAAATCCTATATGACCCTCTAGAGGCCCCAGCAAGTAGTTTGCAATATGGTCGAGCCATTGATCCGCAAGATCGAGGCAAACTTTGACAAAAACCCGTCCAAAACAGGACAGAGAAACCCAGTCCCGACCCTATTTGGAAGGCGATTTCCTGCCAACCCTTTGACTTAATAAAAAATTATGTTTGAACAACTTTTTAGACAACATGTAGGGCTTCCTAAACTAATTTGTAGTTTCGATTTTTATCAACTGTGTGCGAAGAAATCAACCTTCAATGTTCAACAAAAATCTGTTTTTAAAACTTGAAAATTCATCCACACGACGTACGTCCCGCCAAACCGGGCGACGTAGTCGCAAACCGAAAGCATCAAAAGCTGCGTAACGACTTCGTGGTCGTGTGGGCTTTGACGGAATTTAAATTGGTCGTGTGTGCGCGACGAATTTGATGCGTATCCGTCGAAATTTACCGTATCGTGTACTTTACAAATTTCTCAATTACTTCGTGCACGCTTGTCGGATCGAGACAAAACTTGCGCCAACAGAACCGTATCATTTTTCTGGTACTGCATGCCAAGTTTGGTCCGATTCTGAGACCGTTGATAAAGTCACCGTTTTGCGGGCCCCACGGTTCCACTCAACGGGCGATTTTGTGCACGGCCCGCCGGAATCCAACTCTGGACATACGGTTGAGTTCGTATCGGAAAACTGAATCCGTAGACATATAGTTTGACGACTTTAGAGACTATTGACTCTGGCACGCTTTTCGGTGCAAAGCGGGTCCAACGGCGGACATCATTTTTGCCCAAAATTACCGTTTTGCCCCTGTGTCCAGAATTGGTCTTAAGGACAGGCAATCCTAGCTAATTTGACTATTCTAAGAACATTGGTAATATTTATTTCAGCTTCCGGGGACTGTTGTACGGGTTTTGACTATTGTGGCACATTGAGTAGTTCAAATTGTCGGTTTCACCAGCAGAGGACCACAAGCGAGTACAGTTTATTGTCTGCATTTCGATATTGATTTTTACTATTTTATTGATTGGCCATTGGTTATGTGCTTATTTTCTATTATAAATTGTTGAGTCGGGAATGAGAAGTACCAAGGATGTTGGATCTGACCTTAGACCGTGTAGACCGTGTTGTATTTATTTCTTGTAGACCGTGTAGACCGTGTTACATTTATTTCTAGTAGAATGTGTAGACATTGATTTATTTATTGGAAAATAGACAGTGTAGACCGTGATTATTACTGCATTTAAACTGTGTAGATCGTGATTATTATTTTGTAGACAATGTTTCTTTATTTCAAATTTTCTGTAGACCGTGTAACTGTAGACCGTGTAACTGTAGACCGTGTAATTGTAGACCGTGTAACTGTAGACCGTGTAACTTTAGACCGTGTAGACCGTGTCGCATAATTGTCCCGAGACCGATCGCATATCAAAGGTAGTTCTAGTATTTGGGGAAAGTATTTGGTGTCTATTATTTCTATTAGTTTTCCGTATTTACTGTTTATTTTCAAAACTCATAATTGATGTCTAACCTTTGTTTATAGTCATCTTCTTTATTTGAAATTGCATTCAGTGAATTGTGCTCATTCCATTCCTGACTGGAAACCAACATTTTCAGGTTAGCCGTGGATTCACTTTGCTTGGGGAGTGACGGGAATACTTGCAGACAAAAGCCTAAGAGACTAGTTAGATAGTTGAGTTATAGTCATTCATATTTGTATAAGTTTATATTTTTTTCTGCAAAATATAAAACTTGTGATCATTGTAAATAAATTAATTTTGTGAATGAGTATTATTTGTGATTTTGATCTTCATGGCCGTGACAGCGTTCTACCGCCGACACTGCGGCGTAGGCTGGCTTGGACACGTCTCGTATCCGTTAAAAAAAAAAAAAAAACGGGGGGGTCGTGACACATTTGATTCAAATTCAAATAAAATCGTTTCAAATTTAAATTGTCTCATTTAATCAAATATTAACTTTTAAAAATATCTCAAATACCATTTTCATAAAATAAAATAAATTAAAAATTGTACTATTAAAATAACTAATAAATATTTACGAAAATGGGTATGCACAATAATATTCATATAAATATACCTTTCTAATAAAAATATATTTTTATTATAACTGAAGGGCCTTTAAAATGAAAAAGAACAAACTTAGCAATTTTTATATGATAGCAAAGTATTTATTATATAAATTATTTTGAACTATAAAAAAAAATTTATTATAAAAATATGTACGCTCGCACATATTCGCACTCGACGAGCAATTATGAAATACGTCGT
>JANAVB010042179.1:0-32500 GCA_029216955.1 Iris pallida
CAAGAAGAGGAAGCATGGAAGGCAGCATTTGTTATAGAAGAAGAGATTGAAGATAGAAAAGAAGAAGAAGAAGAAAAAGAAGAAGAAGAAGAAGAAGAAGAAGAAGAAGAAGAAGAAGAAGAAGAGCTAGAAGATAGAGAAGAAGGAGAACTAAAGAAAGAAGAAGAAGAACTCCAGGAAGAAGAAGTCGCGGTAGAAGAACGTACAGATGTAGAACAAAGGCACTCGTCCCCAGTCTCGACGGTGAAATCCCTTAAGCCCCCAAAAGCCCAGCAAAGTACTCAAGGGTACAAAAAACAATCCATGAGAGTGCTATCATCTAGAACCACTCGAGCTTCTAGAAAACTCACCAAAACTTCAACTGTCTCCTCCTCCAATGTTTAACATATTGATGTGGAAGTTCAAGGATCTGCTAATCCATTGACTCTTAAAAGGATCAAGTCAGTCTGCAGATCTCATAAGGTACCGCCTTTAGCTATTAGAGAGCCTAAAGTTGACAGTTCCCAAATGTATTTGTATCAAATTAAATTAGGGTTTCAACAATCTTTTACAAACTCTAAAGGCAACATATAGAATTTTACGAGGGATACCAACATGGAGTTGGTGGACTCATCGGATCAGGCACTATTGGTTACAATAGCTAACCCTATGCTCCCAGCCACGATAATGATTTTGGTTGTTCATGGTCGAAATACGAATGAAGAAAGGCGTGTTATGTGGGATCATTTGCTGCGGCTACAACGTAGGATAGCCTAGCCATAGTTGATTGGAGGAGATTTCAATACTATAGCTCGCCTAGGAGAAAAATTCAGAGGTCTGCCCCTAGCCAAGTCTCAATGAAATAGTTCCTGAATTATCAAATGGCAGCAGGCATATCTGAGGTTCAGTATGTGGAGAATAGTTTCACCGGGGATAATGGTCAAGAAGGAGCCAAATGGCAAGGTTCGAGACTAGATAGAGTACTAATGGACGTATGGTCGAACTAGGCCCCTCTAACAACTTGCCAACATCTAAATCGTACTTAATCCGACCACGCTCCACTCCTAATAATACTTAAAGGACCAGTCGAAGCTACTACTAAGCCATTTAAATTTCTGGACTTCTGGACGAAGCAGGAAGCTTTTATGCATATTGTTTCAGAAGCTTGGTTTTCAGTTAATCATTGTAGAAGCATGGAAAATAATAAAGAAAGATCCATGCGGCCAGGGAACCCCATGCGGCTCAGATAGCCTATGCGGTTCAGAAGATCCATGCGGCTCAAACGGATCCATGCGGCTCTATGATCTCCATGCGGCTCAGAAGAAAAGACACGTGGCTTGCAAACAGTTCTTCCCTCCGCACTGTACTGTATTAATTGCTTGGACGGCTGACCATTCTGACGAAGCGACAGGCCTGACATAAAGAGGCAATTATGACTTTGTCATAATAACAGAATCCTAGGAAATCAAAAAAAATCTCTGACATAACCCCCCGAGATCCAGAAAACGTCACGCAGCCTAGTCACGTGGACAGCCATATGCGGCTCGAACGGAGACCCCCCTATGCGGCCCAGGCTGAAGTTGTCCTATGCGGCCCAGATCGAGATAACCCTATGCGGCTCAAGCAGACGCAGCCTTATGCGGCTCACAAGGATCAGCCCTATACGGCTCACTAGGATCAGCCCTATGCGGCTCACAAGGATCATCTCCATGCGGCTCACTACCCATTATATGGTCTAGATTATCATGTGGTTCGAAGATTCGGGGTCCACTCCCCAAGCTGCCCTGACACGTGGCGAAACCTTATGCGGCTCAATCCTTATGCGGCTCAGTGACTCCCAGATCACGTGTCATCAAGCCAATCAATTTCCCAGATTTATCGCAATTAAAGATTGGGTCAAATCCCAATAATCTGGGACACGTGGCAGGAGAATGAATTAAATTTATTCATTCTGATTCACAGACATCAGCAGATCATCATCATGGAGATTTATTCTAATCAGCATTAATTACTGATAGGATTTGGTGCAATCTGTACTAAATGGCCCAGATCCATTACACTTGAAATTAATGGCCTAGATTAATCGATCAACAGGCCGCCGCCACTTTAAGAGGCAATCATTGTGAACCCTAATGAGGTCCCCCCATTCTTATAAATAGCAGGGTGCCATTTCCTTGCAAAAGAGACGCACACATGCATACAGAGAGGACAACTCTTTTCGAGATCAGAGAGAGCACCACATACTTGGAGAGAAAAAGTAGAGAGAGCATAGAGAGCATTTCTTCAACGCTGAGCAATCTTCTGGAGCCAAGGCTGCATACCGATCGTCCAAGGAGTAAGGCAGAGCTGCCGTCGCTTTCCCGAGCCTCTATCGTCACCCCCCAGAATCTAAAATAAATAATTGTACTTAGACTGCTGTACCTAGGCTTTCGTCCCTAGGCTTTCTTTGTACAAGCGAGTTTGTAACGTGAAGTAAAATTCCAGTCCTCCGATAATTGTTCTGCTCTTTTATATTTCATGGCAAACACGATGGCGACTCTCCTGGGGATAAACTTCTCCACGGCTGAGGAGTTGGTGACGCAATCGGATGCAACCAAACTTGGCTCCACGCAACAGAAGATGGTCGTCCGCTTCGACCAACAGGCGTTTGAAGAGATGCTCTCTGAAGGAAGTGCTGGCCCGATCCAGAAGCGAACCCGCACAAGGAAAGCTCGCTGCGAGTGGAGGCCAAAATCATTTGCTCCTCTACAAGCTCTGGACGGGGTACACTCTGCTACCCAAGACGGCGAGGACGATTCTCATACGGCTCCACTTCCAGCCATAGAGAACTCTGCTGTCCCCAAGTCCGACAGAGGAAAGCACTACGATGCTGGACTTGCAGGGACAAAAAACGACTCTATGTGCCCCAAGAAGAAGCCGAGCACTCCTGTGGCCAAATCTGCCAACCACATGCAGGAGGCTCATGCGGGTGGATCTACCAGCCGCATGAAGAAAATCCACGCGGCTAGATCATCCAGCCGCATAAAAAAGACTTATGCAGCTGAGACTCCCAGCCGCATGAAGAAAGCCTATGCGGCTACATCTGCCAGCCGTATACGGACTACCGATGACTGCCGCATAACGCCTACTCCACGCGACTCTATCTTCGACCACCTCTCGTACGGTCCTGATCTCTTGTGCTCCCAAAAAGATATGTCTGACTCTCTCCAACATCACCTAGACTCTTCCTACTATGTGCCTTTACGTACTAGAGCGAAGAAGTCTAGGGCAGCGCGAGCTTGGCATGCTCGGTCCGCTGATCCTGTCTCTGATCATCTGAGCGTCCCGCATACCGTTATGAGGGCCTCAGATGGGAAGTTGTACAGAACCACTCGAGTCCAGCCCCCGGTGGCAAACGGACAGAAAAGTGCACAAAAGTCTCCCAAAATCCCGGGAGCAAGCATGGTCGATTCAGACCAGTCTGACTTGCGTGAGGCCATCCTCCACAAACGCAAGGAAAGAGAAGACGCATCGGGGTGCAAAAAGTCCTTCCACGGACATCACTGCACCCAAGTCATCGTCAACTGCTGCTGCAACAATGCGACGGTACGAGAAGACCGACAATCCGTCTTTCAAAGACTGCAGCAATCATCTTCAGAAGACGAGGTACTTCCCGTCGTCTCCTGCAACTCTGCTCGAAAAGTCTCCGCTGATAGAAGGGGGAAGAAGACAAATGTTCCCAGCCCGAAGATTTCAACCACTGCGACTAAAAGACTGTCATCTAAGCTGGTGCCCACTACCGGAGTTTTCCAAGGTACTCGCTCTAAGATGAAATCTGCTACAGTGGAAGATTCATCGTCCACAATACTGGGGGTTACTGGGACTGGGGGTAGCACTCCTCCGAACCTCCACGATAATCCAATGTTCCAAGAAGACGAGCGAGGGGAAACAACTCTCCCATCAGATGCAACAAACCCCGACGCCCCCGAGGACGTCCACAATTTCTAAGACGAGGCAAACTCGGAAACTGGGGGTACTGTTCCTTCTGAGTCCGAACTAGAAGAGAACAATCCTACATATCCTGATGACTTCTTATTACAAGGGTATGATTCGGAGGGCTCGTCCTCCACTGTTCCTTCCATCTTCCCTCATGTAAAGACGGTGTTCATGACGGACAACAACCAAGGTGGTTCCAGTGATCGCCAACGCATCGACACGCTCGAAGCCATATTGCTTGCCTTGGTCAAGTCTGTGGACGAGATCAAAGCAGCCCTTCCAACTCTGCAAGGAGGGACGCCTGGCCAAACAAGTGCGGGTCCCGCGGTCAATGCGGACTCGAATTCGGCGGCACCGAACCTGGGCAACGATCCTCCTGAAACAACGGCCCCCACCGCCGTGGATGAAGCCTGCGAAGCGAGAAGAGAGGTCCAAGAGCTCCGAGCCATGTTCTACACTCGAGAAAACTATCAAGACCTCAGAATACGGCAACCATACCCTGCTGCCTGGAGGGACGTTCCATTCCCACCGAGATATAAGCCATTCAATATCAATCCTTATGATGGCAAGACCTCAGCAAGTCGGTACATCACTTACTTCGAGGTCACCACTGACCATCTTCCCCATGACGATGCTATTCTCACACGATTATTCATCGGGGCATTGGAAGGGGTCGCCTTCGACTGGTATCGCAATCTGCCAGACAACTGCATCCACTCCTTCGCTGGCTTCAAGCGCATATTCTTGGAGAGATTCTACGAAGTAGGGTGGGACATTACAATGTCCACCCTCATGGACGTCGTCCAAGGGGAGAAAGAGCTGACAAGAAACTATATCGAGCGGTTTCGCCAAACCACAATGAAGCTGCCATCTGGAAATCCCGATTCCTCCTTGATCGAAATTTGCCAAAAGAGATTGCTCCCAACAATCAGTCTCTGGATGGGCGAAAGTCAATTCAAGGATTGGAAGACGTTCATCATCAGTGCCACAACCGCCGAAGAACGATTGAAGAAGGCTCGCCAATTGGGACTGTACATCTCGGACGGAGAGAACAAGGGCAAGCGTCCCAGCAACGACAATGGGGGTAGCCCCTCCAACAATCGGGACAACAGGGGTAAGCAGGCTTGGTGGCCGATACAGCACAAAAACCTGAGCCAAAGCCAGTAGACAAACAATGGCCGCAGATCACTTACTCCTTCGAAGATGATCACGTCAAGCCCATCCTGGACATGCTCATACAAGGAGACAGAATTCAGCTTCCTCCACCAAGACGGGAACTGCGGCCGGCAGAGATGGAGAACCCAAAGTACTTCCATTATCACCGCTACGTCCACCATGCTACACACGACTGCTACCAACTAAAATGGTACATCCAAAATCTCATCGATTCGAACGCACTGGCCATCGATTTCGAAGAGGTAACGGTAGCAGCCAATATGGTGTCAGTACAATTCGGCAGCTTCCCTCCGACAGAAGCTCAAGACGGCATGGTCCCCATCCCTCTGGCAACAATAGAGATTGCTAATCTTCCCTCTCTCCGAGATCAGGCTGCTGGTCTAGTGCTCCTCACTACATCATGAGGGGAGGTCATGTGGATCCATCCAGACTTGGTATCGGAAGTGACTCGGCCCATATCGTCTTCTACCTACAAGAAGAAAAGTAGAAAAGTCAGGACCTGCCGCACAATCTCGGCAAATATCGAAGAAGCTACAGCTGTAGTCACGCGGTCTGGGGCACAATCCTAACCTGTGGCTGACAATCCAGCTGAAGATCATCAGCCCGCTACAACCGATGCTCCGGGACCGGCTCAGCCTCCGACGACCGACAAGCCTAGGCCGAGGGAGACTCGCTTTGACAAATCCCTCCGAAAAGAGGCATCACAAGGGCTAGAGAAGCCCTACAACTTTGACATCTTAGCGCAGTTGGCCAACACACCGGCCAAGTTATCATTATACGAACTTCTGAGGCTCTCCAAGGATGTTCGTGCGGCTTTGAGCGATGCACTCCAAAATGCCGACGCATACCTGGCTCAAGTCAACCTCACGGGAGAAAGTCCGCCTGCAGATCTCCAAGACAGTGCCTGCACGGGAGCAATGCCCAACATTATTTTCACTCTGCAGGACATGCTCATCTAAACCAACCTGCATCTAAACCAACCTACAACTTTGACATCTCTGCGCAGTTGGCCAACACACCGGCCAAGTTATCATTATACGAACTTCTGAGGCTCTCCAAGGATGTTCGTGTGGCTTTGAGCGATGCACTCCAAAATGCCGACGTATACCTGGCTCAAGTCAACCTCACGGGAGAAAGTCCGCCTGCAGATCTCCAAGACAGTGCCTGCACGGGAGCAATGCCCAACATTATTTTCACTCCGCAGGACATGCTCATCTAAACCAACCTGCATGATCGCCCGCTATACTACACTGGATACATCGGCGACATAAAGGTGGATCGGATGCATATTGATCCTGGCTCTTCCATAAGCATTATCCCGAAGGGTCTGCTACATCATCTTCGCATTCCGATACATCACCTGACGCCTACAAGCACCGCCATCAGCGGTTTCAATTCGGGCAGGAGCTACCCAATTGGGAAGATTCGTCTGAAGTGTCAAATTGGTGATCTCCAATCCGAAGTCACTTGCTACGTCATAGATGCAGACACTTCTTACAACATCCTCTTGGGATGCCCATGGATACACGACTATATGATCGTGCCTTCCACACTGCACCAATGCTTCAAATATATTGACAAACACGGCTTCGTGAGGACGGAATTTGCTGATATTGATCCCTTCAAAGGGGTCGAATCCTACTACTCAGACTCATGTCTGTACGAATAATCAAAGAAGCATCTTGGTGAAGGAGATATACAAGCTCGTACCGAGACAGCCACAGGATCAGAAGAACCTCTGACGATCCACCTCCAAGCTCGCAAACCTGGCAAGTCTGTACCCCTTACCACCACTCTGCGTATGGACGCAATCAGCCTCTCGCCATAAGAAGAGCAAATGATAATCCGGTTGCCAAGGTCCGGACAAATGCCAAGACCCTCGACGGAGCCACTGACAATCAGGCTGCCGAGAGTCGGCCAGCTACAAACGGAGAAGCTCAATCCCTCCGACAAACCAATGACGATACGCCTTTCCAAGAAGGGTCGTCACCCCGATGCAAGGTCTGGCACTTCTAGCGAACCGGCCACTCCCCGCCCAGCGTCGAACGCCAAGCTGGGGGTCGCTAGTTTGCCGACAACTCCACGCTCTGCTCCATCAGCTGAAACTCTGACGATCAAGCTGCCCAGGTCGTCCTTTCAGTCTTCATTTACACAGGGGGTAGTCGAAGAGGAACCGGAGCTAGCCAAGTATGTGGCTGCCCACACTGATGTTCCCTCCGCATATGATGTAATCCCTCTAAAAAAGATACCTTACTTCATCAATAAAGGGCTATCTTTGAACTACCTCGAGCTTAATAAGCTCTGTACAATGTATGTTATGGAACATGGTATAGGCACTCACCTCCACACACAGGTGACAAATGTGCATACCGTAATCCAGCTTACTCCAGCGGAAGACGCTTACCGCATAATCGAGGGAGGGGACCATCCAATCATCTTCGGCCGGAAGGACGACCCGCATCCCTTCACCATAGAAGAAGTCGACCTTGAATCAGATGCCGAAAGACTGTCTCTATATCTTTATAGCCCCCAATCTAAATATCTCATGCAAAAACAAGGGTATGATCTGGCGACCACGCCAGGCTTGAACTACGGCACTGGGCGACGATTACCTTTGAAGCCACGGGTCCCGGCAGGCAAACCATGGGACTTCTATAGCAAAACTCGATGTGGATTAGGGTATGTAACATCTACGACGACCCCTGAAAGTTCAGATGAAGAATGCGACTGGCATTCACATTCAACCGGGTCACTAACTTCTGACTCAGACACCAGCATCGGAGATGTGTTCAGACAAGTCCTGTCTGTCAACGTGGCATTCACCGACGCTTATGAAGAAGATGAAGATATCCCTGAAATCCTTGAGCTAGAGCCGTGGGCCCAGCAGCTAGATACGCAATGGGAAAAGTGGTTCGAACAGAGAGAACCTCCTACTGAAGATGTGGTCATGCAAGTAGATCTCGGCAGCGAGTCTTCTCCAAAACCAATCTTCGTAAATAAAAGCTTAACAGACGAAGAGCGAGAATCGTTGCTGGAACTTGTCAAAGAATACATTGATGTGTTCGCCTGGAGCTCTGAAGACATGCCGGGGTTAAATCCCGATATTGCTCTTCACAAGCTCAACATTCGGCCGGACGCAAAGCCAATCAAGCAACAACAGCGACGCTTCCGCCCGGGCATCATGGATGCGATCGAAGACGAAGTCAACAAACTGATAGCCAGCAGCTTTATTCGTGAGGAGAAACATCCTGACTGGGTCGCCAACATAGTACCAGTCCTCAAGAAGAATGGGAAGATTCGAATCTGCATCGACTTCCGCAATCTGAAGGAGGCATGCCCCAAAGATGAATTTGCTCTCCCTATCACAGACATCATGATTGACAACACCTGCGACTTCGAACGTATGTTATTTATGGATAGTTTCTCGGGGTACAACCAAATCAAGATGTCTCCTGACGACAAAAAGTACACATCATTCCGAACACCGATTGGCACATACTATTACACAGTCATGCCTTTCGGTTTGAAGAATGCCGACGCCACATATCAAAGAGCCATAAGCATCATCTTCAGAGACCACTTACGCAAGACGGTGGAGTGCTATGTTGATGACATCGCCGTCAAGAGTCGCTGTAAGGGAAACCATCTGTATGACCTGAGGACGGTATTCGACCTGATGCGAGCGCACAATTTGAAAATGAACCCTACGAAGTCCTTCCTGGGCGTATCCAGCGGGAAGTTCTCGGGCTTCATCATCACCGCCCAGGGTATCCATGTAGACCCTGAGAAGACAAAGGCAATTATGGAGATGGGTCCTCCAAGAAATCTCCGCGAACTCAGAGGCCTTCAAGGGAGGCTAGCTTACATTAGGAGGTTCATTTCTAACCTCTCCGGGCGATACCGACCGTTCACCCACCTCATGAAGAAAGGCGTCTCATTCGTATGGGACGAAGAATGTCAGCGGGCCTTCGACAACATCAAAGAACATTTGTCGATCCCTCCGGTCCTGGTGGCCCCGGTTGCTGGAAAGCCATTCCTGCTCTACGTACGAGCAATAGGGCACTCCCTCGGAGCTCTGTTGGCACAAAACAACGATGCAGGCCATGAACAAGCCATATATTACCTCAGTCGAATGATGATTGGGCCAGAGCACCGATACACCGCTGTTGAGAAGGAATGCCTTGCCCTAGTGTTCGCCATTCAGAAGACGCGGCACTATGTCATCGGACAAACAATACATGTCATCTCACGAGTCAACCCTCTCAGGGTCCTCATGACTAAACCAGGGGCACTCAGCTCTCGCCTCGCTACATGGGCAATATTGCTATCCCCCTATCATATGATCTTCGTCCCCCAAAAGGCGGTCAAAGGCCAAGCCCTGACAGACTTTTTGGCAGCCCACTCGGGCTCGGAGTCGTCCAGAATATATGAAGACATCCCAGATGAGGTCGCCGACTCGCATGCAACCTTCCATGATGATATATGGCGAATGTTCTTCGACGGTGCTTCGAGAACTGGACCCAAGGGCAACATCGTCGTCGGAGTCGGGGTGGTGCTAGTCTCCCCTTCCGGATTGGTGATTAATCGCGCTTATTCTCTCACAGAACCCTGCTCTAACAATGTGGCCGAGTACAACGCTTTGGTCATTGGCCTCCAACTTGCAAGGAAGCTGGGGGTAGAATATCTTGAAGCATACGGCGATTCTCAGTTAATCGTCAATCAGATCCGGGGCTCATACGAAGTTCGCCACGAAGACATGATCCCCTATCACCAAATAACGATTGATATCATCTAGTCGTTCGAGGGATTCTTCATCGAACACATCCCCAGACTCCAAAATATCGAAGCCGATGCCTTAGCGGGTCTGGCCGCTTCCCTAGCAGTGCCAAATCATAATCATCAATCAGTAGATGTGATAGGCCATGAACTGGTCTGTCCCAAGAACAACGTGCAATTCGTGGCAAGTTATTTTGCCCAGACGATCGATGATGTCCCAGATTGGAGACAACCATTCATTGACTTCGTCGTCTACGATATCCTGCCCGAGAACCCGAAGGAAGCCACCTCCATCAGGCGGCGTTCTCTCAGATTCTTCTACGATACAGAGACAAAAATGCTGTATCGGTAATCCTATGATGGATTATTGCTTCGGTGTCTATCAAACGCAGAAGCCAAAGAAGCCGTACGAGAAGCTCATGACGGTATTTGCGGGGCTCATCAGCCTGGTCCTAAATTGCAAGACCGCCTTTGCCGAATGGGCTACTACTGGCCCACGATGGTAGCGGATGTGATAGACTATGCGAGAAAATGCAAAGCCTGCCAAGTCCACGCAGACTTCATTCACCAGCCATTCGAATTTCTACATCCGACAGTGGCATCCTGGCCATTCGAAGCATGGGGAATGGACATCATCGGTCCGATTACTCCACCTTCCTCCCGTGGACATCGCTTCATACTTGCGATCACGGATTACTTCTCCAAATGGGCAGAAGCTGTTCCACTCGCAGAAGTCAAAACCTCAAACGTGATCAGCTTCCTCAAGCATCACGTTATCTACCACTTTGGACTGTCCCGAAAGATCATCCACGACAATGGTCCGTAGTTTGCAAGCCACGCCTTCTATCAGTTCTGCGATAAGCATCACATCCAGAATATTGCTTCGACACCATACAACCCGGCAGCAAACGGGTTGGCAGAGGCATTCAAAAAAACCATCATTAAGTTACTCAAGAAGTTTGTATCATCCAACAAACACGACTGGAACGAGAAGCTTGGTGAATGCTTATGGACGTACCGTACTACAGTCCGAACAGCTACCGGGAACACACCATTCTCCCTGGTGTACGGGAGTGAGGCAGTTCTCCCATTAGAGACTCAAATACCCTCACTCCGCATCGCCCTCACTTATCAATTGACGACGGATGATAACTACCGACGCCGACTACAAGAGTTGGAGGCCTTAGATGAAAAGCGCCTCCTAGCTCAGCAAAGGATCGAACTATACTAAGCACGCATCTCTGGAGCCTTCAACAAGAAGGTTAAAATCAGAACATTCCAAGTGGGCGATCATGTTCTGGCAGTCCGGAGGCCGATGGTTATGACTCACAAGATCGCCGGCAAGTTCCAGCCAAAATAGGAAGGTCCATTTATCATCGAAGCCGTATTCTCCAATGGTGCTTACCGCCTCGCCAAGCAAAATGGGGATTTGCTCTTGTTGCCCGTCAACGGTAAGTTCCTGAAGAAATATTATGTCTAAACGATATTCTCCAGATTATCGAGTCATGTGCCCGCTGGTACCGCTGAACTCACCCCACATTCTCCAGATTTTTGAGTCATGTGCCCGCTGGTACCGCTGAACTCACCCCACATTCTCCAGATTATCGAGTCATGTGCCCGCTGGTACCGCTGAACTCACCCCACAATTCTCCAGATTATCGAGTCACGTACCCACTGGTACCGCTGAACCCACCCCACAACTTTCCAAATTTTTGAGTCACGTACCCACTGGTACCGCTGAACTCACACTCACCATTTTTCAGATTTTCGAGTCACGTACCCGCTGGTACCTCTGAACTCACACTCAATATCCCAGATTATCGAGTCATGTACTCGCTGGTGCCACTGAACTCACACTTTCACAATATCGAGTCATGTACCCGCTGGTGCCTCTGAACTCACATCCCGGTCACTCTTTCAGATAGTAAGTCATGTATGATCATACCTCTGAACTTTCTTCCTGGAAGAGATCCTCCCTCATGATCTAATAACCGCACTCCCAGTGCACAAAAAGGGTAATCGATCCACAAATTACCAGAACGGCCATGTCCTCATTACCTCTGAGTCGTTTCACTTCCGCCAAAAACAAATCACCCCCTACATAGAACTTCCATGTCCTCATTACCTCTGAGTCGTCCTATGTACCCCCTCTTCATTGAGCCCACTCCTGCCATGTCCTCACTACTACTGAGCAGGAAGGCCCCGTCAAAGAAATTCTCATGCTCACCATGTCCTTAGTACCTCTGAGTAAGTATATTCGTTCCCTTTAACTTGTTGCCCTTTACCAAAACCAGGGTACGTTAGGGGCAATGGGTCCATGCAAAATGTCCCAATAAGATGATTATTATACAGCAAAAGAGTGAAGCAAATACATTCCATTCATTCAGGAGTCGATTACATCCACGCGATTACAAAAAAGTTCTTCATGCAGACAAGAAGAAAAGCAAAACAAAGCAAAAACTACAGATAGACATTTACGAGAAACCTCAAAACCCTAGTTGCAGAAGTGCGTATACAACTCCCTCAACCACCTTACATATGAAGGATGCAATTGAGGAAGATCATCGTCCAGAATAGGAGAATCAGAATTCCCAGTGCTGCCACCCTCAGCAGTCTCGATAGTAGGAAGGATGTCGTCCCTCTCAGGCGCCGGTTCTTCTTTCATCGCCTCCTCCTTAACAGAGGAAGGCTCCTGATTGATGACAGGGGAAGGCGGCTCCTCTACTGCAATCTCAGCATTCGGTGGAGACACTACAAGAACCAAAGACGGAAAAAATGATGATGAATAATGAAAATAGTCAGAAGATATTCAGAGATGTTCATGCGGCCCGTTTAAGACAACTTTTATGCGGCTCGGACATGGAATATACCCCATGCGGCTCATAGAACGTGTATGCGGATCATATAATCTGAAAAGCTCGTATCAAATGACTGTGCATGAGGCATGCAGCAGAGCAGCCTCTGTTAGGGTTTCAAAGTACCCAATCTTTTACACAGTCCTTACCTTCGATGGCAACATGAACGTCAAGACGAACGGGGGGTACGGCAGTCGAAGACGAAGCCGACTTCCTACTCTTCGCCACAGCCTTCTTCACCGCCTTGGAAGCCCTAGGTGCCATTGTTGTCTGTCGGTCAGAAGAAGAAAACAAGACATAAATCTTAGTCAAGAAGAGTCTAAGAGAGAAGTCCCCCCAAATACCCTTCTATTTATAGAGAAAGGAGGACCGCAGACCGACGCCTCGTACAACGTAGTCGACTCTTTGGATATCGAGACAGACTAGCTAATTAAAGATCAGAAACTCTTGGGATCCTGCCTCAAAAAGATTTGCACGCATGACATAATGACGTAGCAAAGAATTATGCGGCTGAGATATCCCTGCGGTTTAAAAGTCTCTACGGCTAATCCATCTATGCGGCTGAAACAACTCTGCGGCTCGAAAGTTCATGCGGCTGAAACTTCCATGCGGCCAAGACATCTATACGGCTAGAAAGAGCTTCCACACGGCCATGCTTCTTATTCAAAGTATTTTAATTTTGCAAATTGAAAACTTTGAAGGGGGTCTTGTAGAAGCATGGAAAATAATAAAGAAAGATCCATGCGGCCAGGGAACCCCATGCGGCTCAGATAGCCTATGCGGTTAAGAAGATCCATGTGGCTCAAACGGGTCCATGCGGCTCTATGATCTCCATGCGGCTCAGAAGAAAAGACACGTGGCTTGCAAACAGTTCTCCCCTCCGCACTTTACTACATTAATTACTTGGACGGCTGACCACTCTGACGAAGCGACAGGCCTGACATAAAGAGGCAATTATGACTCTGTCATAATGACAGAATCCTAGGAAATTAAAGAAAATTTTTGACACAACCCCCCGAGATCCAAAAAACGCCATGCAGCCTAGACACGTGGACAACCATATGCGGCTCGAGCGGAGACCCCCCTATGCAGCCCAGGCTGAAGTTGTCCTATGCAGCCCAGATCGAGACAACCCTATGCGGCTCAAGCAGACGCAGCCTTATGCGGCTCACAAGGATCAGCCCTATGCGGCTCACAAGGATCAGCCCTATGCGGCTCACAAGGATCATCTCCATGCGGCTCACTACCTATTATATGGTCCAGATTATCATGTGGTTCGAAGATTCGGGGTCCACTCCCCAAGCTGCCCTGACACGTGGCCAAACCTTATGCGGCTCAATCCTTATGCGGCTCAGTGACTCCCAGAACACGTGTCATCAAGCCAATCAATTTTCCATATTTACTGCAATTAAAGATTGGGTCAAATCCCAATAATCTGGGACACGTGGCAGGAGAATGAATTAAATTTATTCACTCAGATTCGTAGACATCAGCAGATCATCATCATGGACATTTATTCTAATCAGCATAAATTACTGATAGGATTTGGTGCAATCTACACTAAATAGCCCTGGTCCATTACACTCAAAATTAATGGCCCAGATTAATCGATCAACAGGCTGCCGCCACTTTAAGAGGCAATCATTGTGAACCCTAATGAGGTCCCCCATTCTTATAAATAGCAGGGTGCCATTCCCTTGCAAAAGAGACGCACACATACATACAGAGAGGACAACTCTTTTCGATATCAGAGAGAGCACCACATACTTGGAGAGAAAAAGCAGAGAGAGAGCATAGAGAGCATTTTTTCAACGCTGAGCAATCTTCTGGAGCCAAGGCTGCATACCGATCGTCCAAGGAGTAAGGCAGAGCTGTCGTCGCTTTTCCGAGCCTCTATCGTCACCCCCCAGAATCTAAAATAAATAATTGTACTTAGACTGCTGTACCTAGGCTTTCGTCCCTAGGCTTTCTTTGTACAAGCGAGTTTGTAACGTGAAGTAAAAGTCCAGTCCTCCGATAATTGTTCTGCTCTTTTATATTTCATGGCAAACAATCATCCTAATCATCTTACCAAGGTAGGTTTACGATTGGCAGCTACTAGGAGGAGCCTATCGAAATAGACCACGCTACTTTTGGGGATATTTTTTAAGAAGTCAAAAAGGCCGAAGATATAGCTATAGCTACTGAGGTAGCATTTCATGAAGACGCTTCAAAGTGGGAAGATTGGCTTGGAGCTCAAGCAATATTGAAACAACAGGTTAGAATTGAAGATTCATACTGGAAGCAAAAAGCTAGAATGAAATGGGATGAGGATAGTGATCATAATTCAAAAAATTTCCATTCATGCGTTACCCGTAATCGAAGACGTCTTCAGATTCATCAAATCACTATGGAGAATGGGCAAGTTATTTCAAAACTACAAGAGATCCAAAATGCTGCAAATAATTACTATAGTAAATAATTTGCTGTTGAGCCTACTATTATCAATGAAGATTTTCTAGATGCAATTCCTACTAAACTTACCAAGGAAGATGATGATATGCTGCTAAAACATCCAAATACGGAAGAGTTGCATGAGAGGTGAAGAGTTTGGATCCTAATAGTTCACCAGGGCCTGACGGATTCTGTGGGAAGTTCTTTGTTACCTGCTGGGAGATCATTGGCTATGATATTCTACAGGCAGTAAAGTTATTCTTTGATGGATTCCCACTACCTCAAACAATCTCTAGTACTCTTCTTGTTCTCCTTCCTAAATCCCCAGATCCGAAGACTTTCTCGGATTATAGGCTTATTAGCCTCTGTAAGTGATGAACAAAATCATCTCTAAATTGATGGCACGTCGTCTGACTGGTATTTTTCTACGCATCATCTCCATAGAACAAAATAGTTTTATTACAGGACATGAAATCGTCGACAATATAATTCTTGCACAGGAAATGATAAGCATGTTGAATCATAAACATCAGGGAGGCAATGTTGCCATTAAACTTGATATGAGTAAGGCGTATGATCGTGTCAACTGGAGCCATCTAATGAGAGTCCTATACATATTTGGGTTCAGTGCAAGCTGGGTCAATCTCATTTTCCATCTTACAAGTAATGTGTGGTTCTCGACACTCATAAATGGTAACATTTCAGGCTATTTCCATGGTGAGCGGGGCTTGCGACAGAGAGATCCAATTTCGTCTACTTTGTTTATTATAGCAGCTGAAGCTATGTGTAGAAATCTTAACAAATTAGGAGTTACTCAAGGTTATACTAATTATTATTCACCGAGCGGATGTCCTAGAATCACTCATCTCGCATATGCAGATGATATGTTAATATTCTCTGGCGGTGATAAACGCTCCATCCATAAGCTTATGACAGTGCTTAGAAATTATGAAGACACTTCGGGACAACTCAACTTAAAATCTGTAATGTATATTCATGAATCCTTTCCTCATGATAGAATTCCTGATTTGCTTGTTGGCACAGGCTTTCAAATTAGAGATCTTTCGATCCTCTACTTGGGGTGTCCGCTTACGAACGGTAAGCGAAATGGTGCATTGTTTGACACGCTCATTTCTAAGGTGCGGGCTAGGATCAGCAGGTGGCAGAATAGGGCACTATCATATAGGGGTAGGCTTGTATTGATTAAATTAGTTTTATCTTCAATTCCTATGTACTGTTTAGCTGCAAGTGATCTTCTTTTAGTGTGTTGAAGCAATTGGGAACCATGTTTGATGGATTCTTTTGGGCTCTAAAGATGGCATCTGTAAAAGATCATGGCTTAAATGGTCGAAGATTACTCGGCCCACAAATGAAGGGGATCTGGGCATTCGAAGATTGCTTCAAGTGATGAATGCTTTAACCATAAAACTATAGTAGAAATTTCGTACAACTAAGAGCTTATGGGTCTTCTTCCTGAAGGCGAAGTATCTGCAAGACAATCATCTGAATCAAGTATATATAACATCTGCTGCCTCTCACGTGTGGAAACGGTTGATTAGGGGATGCAAACTGGGTGAGCAATTCATAAGATTTCGGTTAGGAGAGGGATCATTGAATATCTTCTATGTGTGTTGGTTAGAAGCAAATCAGATTGAAGAACATGCTACTAATGCTCATCTGAGATAGATCAAAGATTTGGCTACTAATGATGGAGGGTGGAACCATGCTTTAATAACCTTGTTGCTAGGAGAGGAGACATATGAAGCAATAGAAGATGAAGGACTCACGTTTCGTGCAGGTAAGGATCATTGGGCATAGGGTCCGCATAGAGAAGGACGTTTTATGTGAAATCTGTATGGGAAAATACTCGAATTCATTATAATATTGAAGACAAGTACACTTATATTTGGTGCTCGTGCATGCCAGCCAAATGGTCTATATTGTTATGGCGCATTCTCTCCAACAAGCTTCCCTCTGTTGATAGTGTACAAAAGCTAGGTTTTTCGCTAGCATCAAAATACCATTATTGTTTGGAAGGGGAGAGTGAATCGACTGAACACATATTCCATAAGTGCAAGCTAGCAAAGGAGGTATGGAGTCATTTTAAAATTGCTTTACAAATCAGGGGTACGCCTCCAGACATATACAAGCTACTGCAAAAATGGTGGAAAAAAAGAACAAACATATCAAGAGACTTATGGTAGGGGCGATCAGTTGGTTATTTGGAAAAATTGAAATAAATGGAGGTACGAGAGCAATATGTTTAATGGCCAGAAGACGATCTCGGAAGTGAAATGGCGAATGAGGAAAATCTTAAAATTTTTTAATCATGAAGTCATTCATGCTTGTTTAGAGCGATGACTCATGGCCATGTATCTTTCTAGTTTTGATTTCAATAAAATGGTTTTCCTTAATATATATATATATATATATATATATATATATATATATATATATATATATATATATATATATATATATATTTTTTTTTTTTCTTTATATATATATATATATATATATATATATATATATAGATATATATATATAAAATATATATATATATATATTTTTTTATTATATATATATATATATATATATATTATATTTTATATATATATATATATATATATATATATATATATATATATATATATATATATATATATATTACCAATGGATCAACAAATAACCAATATAATAAATTATATTATTTAATAACATATATATATATATTATTTTTAATTTTATATATATATATATATATATATATATATATATATATATATATATATATATATATATATATATATATATATATCCATTTACCAATGGATTAACAAATAACCAATATTAATAAATGATATTATTTAATAACCACAACAATAATAATAATTATTATTATAATAACACTAAAATAAACTAAGAGTAGGCATAATATTGGGGGATACAATTACTCCTAATTTTAGTTGGCCCACCAAAAATTGTGCAATTAATGTGCAAACCATGTAAATACTAATAATGCCTATATTGTGCGTATAACAAATATTTAGGAAATATTTATCAATCCGTAAAATAAATACAAAATGTTTGTATATACATAAAATATGTCTACATGGACGTCTTTCTGTACATAACACCTTTACATGGGCTTGGGCTCGGTTCGGGTCCAGTCTGGGCTTGTTTGGTACAACAGGGTTTTCTAAGTGTCAAAAATCTGAATTATAAATAATTAAATTATTTATGGGGGTCATGTCACAACTTAGCCTGGTTTTTCTAGTTACGACACACTTATGGCTCGGCCTTCCCTATCATGGCTAAAACACTAGTCAAAGCACACGTCTACATTATCCACGCCATCATTCCTAGTAATCTTGTACTACAAATCTTGACCATGACTAAAGCATTCTATCGTAATAACTATTTAATTAAATATTTATAAAATTCCAAAATCACCATTTAATTCAAATAAATATATAAAATTCAAAATTTTTGGAAGAGGGGTTATAAATCTACCCACCACAGAAATAAATTCGTCCTCAATTTAAAGACTAGGATGATCAAATTTTTCTATGATTTAAATAAATATTGAATCTAATAAATCAAAATTATTCCATAATGACTTAAAAATAATTCTAGATTTTATTAATAATATTTAAAAATATATTTGACTAGTTCTAAATATAATACAATAATAATTTAAATGAATAATAAGTTTATCAAATGACTTGTAAAATACTTGTATATATTATCGAGCCAATACATATATTTATTAGTCCAAGACTAAATCAAACGAATTTTAATATAACAAAAATTAATTAAGTAATAAATAATATTAGATAATAATTTAAATAATATTTTATAAATTTTAAATCTAGAATAGTTTGACAAAAATTTTGTTGTCAACAAATTATCTTCTATAGAGGTTAAAATAAAATCTATTTTTCTAACTCAAAATTATTTAAATAAAATAATAAAATGTTCAAATTTTGGGAAGTGGGCTTACATCCCACCTTAGAAAATTTTGCCCTCGAAATTTCAAAGAGCACGATTAGCTACGACTAAGAATATAATCAAGAAATGAAATTTCAATCAAAGAGCACGATTAGCTACGACTAAGGATATAATCAAGAAATGAAATTTCAATCAATATGAATAAGAACAACACTTAGTATAATCAAGAGAATGATATGATTCATGATCAAATTAGTCACGCGTAATCGCGGATAAAAGCAAAATAATAAACAAAAGAAAATGTGATTTGGCACGATCAAAATATATTATGATTTAGTCACGATCAAATTTCGTTTAAGGATGATCAAGGATTTGTTTTAGCACGATTGATCGTTTAGGCACGATTAAAATATGACCAAATTATATGGTCAAGGATCTAATCAAGGTTAAATTAGAAGCATGTTTAGGGATAGAATCGAAATAGGATTAGCTAAACGAGAAAAGGCATTAGGCACGATTAACCGCTATCAAAATTATATAGACATGATCAACTATCAAAATTTAGTCAAATTCAAAACATTGTAGAATCACTTAGATACAACTAAGATGCATTCACGATTCTTGGTTAATCATGCAAGTCATCCAAGCATGATGAAGATTAAAAGTTGGCACGAGCATGATCATGATCAAAATAGTCATGACCATAGTTGGAATAAAATTTATGCATTAGCAATAATAGAGTTTAAAATATAGGCACGACTATGACTATAGTAAAATAGTTTAGTCACGATCAAGGTCCTTTAGGAATGGTCAAATTCAAATTGTTGGCACGATTAACTAATTAAGCAAAATTATTTAGGCACGATTATAAAAACAAGATCTAGGTACGACTATGATTCTAGTGAAATGGAATCAAATTCTAGGAAAGATGCAAATGGGTACGATCTATATATAGTCAAATAATATAGTCGTGATCAAAATCATTTAAGAATGATCACATCATAGTCATTTTAGCATGATTAATTATCTAGGCACAATCATAGAATCATAATCTAGGTACGATTATGAATCTAGTGGAATGGAATTAAAATCTACCAATAGTTTTTAAATGAGGAGGAGTCAAATGACGATTCGAGATTTAGACAATAACAAAGAAGGATAAGAAGGGAAGAACTACAAACTTTATTTATAATACGATAATGAGAAATAGGATATCAAATATATTTGGAGTGAGATGCAAGATTTTGCGGATCATGAAAAATTGACAGTCATATATCAATAAAGATATAGTCTTTGTGGTAGTTAAAAATCGTAAACACACTTGAAGTCATTTTATCGAGAATCCATGTCTCGCCAGTGTACTTCTGGCTGCAATAAACTCTTGGTTTTACGACTCCAATTCACTACAAGAAAATATAGCATTTACGGCGTACAGTTGTTGCGTGCCGTAAATAACACTTTTTTACGACGCGCAAATCTTCACGCCGTATAAGAGTTGTTTTTTTGTCTTTGTTACGGCGTATTTGACATGCATACCGTAAATGACAACATATTTACGGTATGCATTTTTTGTGTCGTGAATGATAATTTATTTACGGCATGCATTGGTGCATGCCGTAAATGATAACTTATTTACGACATGCAATTTTGTGCGCCGTAAATGATAACTTATTTACGACATGCATTTTTTGCGTGCAATAAATGATAACTTATTTATGGCATGCATTTGTGTGCACCGTGTATGTTGCTATCGTGGTCTCTAAGAATTTTTTTCCCTAATTACTAATTGTTTCCCTAAAAACCTCTTCCAAATTAACTTTTCCTCAATGTTTATGCTAATTAATTAACTCTCGCTTGTTAGAATAAGAGGTAGGATAGCATTGCCTGACCTAGTAGCAAAGCAAAATGAACAATAAAGCAAAAAAAAAATAAAATTCAAACAAAAATGAACAATAAAGCAAATTAAGTCAACAATTTCAAAGTGTTAGAAAAGAGAAAGTAAGAAAATTGTACACAAAAAATATTCAACATATATAAAATATTTTCATTTATCAAAATTTTAGTTTCCCTCTTCTTATTTCACACCCATTCATATTTCCCCCTCTAAGCCCTGTCTCTCTTTCTTTCCTTATTCTTCTTCAATCTCCTCCTCATCATTCTTCACCGTCCTCTCCAGGATAGACTCTCCGCCAATCGGTGGCACGAAGGGTCAGATCCGAGCACGCTGATCATGTCTCCGGCGATCTCTTGGACAGGAAGCAAATTCGACTCCACGAAGAACGTCTCCGGCGGTTGATCTCCACTGACATCGGAGGTGAGTGCGGTATCGTGGCAGACAACGCTGAGGGGCGATGGACGTTACCAAAGTTTTTATCTTCCCCCATCCCCAAATCTCTCAATCCTCACCAAAATTTCTCTCCCCCGATCCCATTATTATACCATCATTTATCTTCCCCCATCTTCTTAGCAACAATCACAATTCACAGTCGACCCCTATCTTCTTTACCTCCCAAATACTAAAATTTAGGGTTAGTTTCCGTTTTTTCGCCATGGTAAAATTCTCCTGAAGTTTCCTATAAGTTTTAGTAGAAGTCATATAATCTATCCTTTTATTATTCTTCTTTGTTGTTTCTGGTTCCTTGTAGCAGCAAGGAGATTACTTCAAGCTCCACAGGAAGCGCCATGGCTACCGTCTTGACCACTTGGACCAGAAGAGGAAGGAGGCGTGCCAGGTCCACGAGCGATCCGCTTTCACGCAAAAGGGTCAATCTTTCAGTAGTTTTTGATCGAGTATTTGGTATTTTAGGGTTTAATTTGATAAATTGTGTGAAAAAGTTTAAAGTTTCAGTCGCTTTGATTAGTACTAGCAGTAATTATTTGGGATTCAATCTGATAAAATTGTTTCAAAAATGTGGACAGGCTGTTTGTATTAAGGGCAAGACGTTCGCAAAGAAGTGGTAAGCGGAGAAGGTACTGATGAAAAAAACGTGAGACATTATCCTTCATATTATGGTTGATGTTGGCAATGTTTTCCAAAATTTTAACTTGTTCTCTAGTTTGATTGATTACAGCATAAACAAGTAATGGATTTTTCAGGTGGTTATTGAATTTAATTTGGTTTTTGTAGTAATCAAAAAGAAGTTTTTTGGAAAAGATAATAACAATTGGATAACCTATCTAACAATAGGTATGCTGGTTGTGCGTCAGGTGTGCTCTTATGCATTATCTCTTCTATATGGGGATGTAGTATAATACTGCCACCTACGCTTGTGCTTTCTTTAATGTAACTCCTGTGCTCACTTTTCTGATCGCCATACCATTCATGTATGCAACTATATGTATTTTGAAATAAGAGAGCTGAGAGCATACAAATTGTTAGCCATTTTCCTGTACTGCTTCTTTGTAAGCCTCTCTGACATTTATATACACAGATTGGAAACTGCAATTGTAAAAACGAAGGAAGGGGTTACGAAGGTGCTCGGGGCGGTCCTTTGCTTTGTGGGTGCGATGGTGCTGGCATTGTACAAGGGCATCGCCCTAACCAGCACATCGCACCAAGTAGCAGAATACTCAGAAGGACATGCAAGTCATTGTAGGGACAATTCCACCAGAGGCAAATGGATGCTTGGGACAGCTATGCTAGTCATAATCAGTTTCAGTTTGTCAGCATGGTATCTCCTCCAGTCCAAAATTTGCAAGAGGTTTCCTGCTCTCTGTACTGGCACCACGATCATGTTCTCTCTAAGTTTTCTTTAGGCAGCTTCGTTAAGCTTTGCCACTAAGAGGGATATATCCTTGTGGGTTTTGAAAAGTAATGTGGAGATCATAACTATCGCGATTTCAGTAAGTTTTGCTTTACTTGTCTATTAACTTGCAATGTGGAGATCATAACCATCGCGGTTTCAGTAAGTTTTACTTGTCTATTAAGTTGTGGAGATCATAACTATCACAATTTTAGTAAGTTTTACTTGTCTATTAACTTGTAATATAGAGATCATAACTATTATGGTTCGGTACGTTTTGCTTAACTTGTCTGTTCACATGAGCTGAAGAAAATAAAAAAGTTTTGCTTAACTTGTCTGTTAAGTTTTGCACTTTACCCATCTTCTGTGACTTCTACTGATGTTCTTGAAGTGTATGCTCTATATTATATCAATTAGGTAAGCAGTTGTCTAATTATGGATTGTCCTTTGCAGATATGGGCAAAACAAGCCTGTTTACGCGTATCGCTTAATGGCATATGGAACCATGGAAGAAAAGACATACAAGAGGCAGGTATGTTTAAAATTAAATGTATCCTAGCAGAGAATTCATGGTGATTTGCATCAGCTGAAGGCATTAGAATTTTAGTTTGCCATTCTTTTTTAACTCAACATGTAACATTATAGAAATGAAATGAATTCTAGGTGACGAAGGAAGGGCTTGCAGCAAGGGTGGTAGATAGGCAACAAGTATACATGACTATGTCCAAAGAGGAGATACTGCTTCTCTTTGACTTTGGTGGAGAAGATAATGCATATATACTTAGCTCAAACCAAGGAAATATTGTAACATCAAATCAAGAGAAAAGTGGCAATTAGTTACCTAGAACCTAATGGCACCAGCAGCTCTGATAAGATCATGGAATGTTTACTCGACATAGCAGTGGTGAGATGTTTAAACGTTCTCCACGATGATATTTACAAAGTCCAACTTTTGAAATATTACTGGACTTGGGCCTTTATATTTCATCTTTTCCATATATATACCCATATAAAATAGAATAAAGGCTTTCGGGTTTATGTTTCCTTCTGTACCTTCAAACCTTTGGTGTCTATAGAACATTCCTCTGAAGTTGTTATTTTCATATAAGCCTTTCTGATCTAATGACTTCAAAATTAGACCCTCTAATTTCCTACTGACATTTGAATAACATAAACCATATTTCACGTTGTATGATGGATGAAATCGCGTATATCATTTCCTCAAGTTGTCATAATACTGTAGGGTTGAACCATATTTTATGTTAGCATATGACTTCCTCACTATTAACATCAGGGTTTCTGGTCTTCAGTTGCAAACTTCTTGGTTCAATATACATTGCATATATAACATTAGGACTGACAGTCCAAGAAGTGACGAATTTTACTTATTCAATTCATAGAAGATACTAAAGAATTTTATTTTTCATTGTGGGAGCTTTTGGCAGGCACAAATTGTGGCCCATGTCGAATATTCTGGCCAGTTCAAATCTGTAAAATACTATATTCAAAGTGCTTACCTTCGTTGTTGTCGCCCCTTTAACAAAGTTCTTCTAGCTGCTTACTTACTCATGATTAAAATATATGATCTCCACTTCTGATCCTTCTCAATCCAAAATAAACATGTAGCATGCTTAATACTAAAGATAAAAGCTTCATCATTTGTATTATATGCATATATATAGATCAATCTTGAAACAAACAGTTGGTTTGTGTTCCCATTCTTCTCCGTTATTTTTGAGGTCACGTTTTGGTTTCTTGGGCAGTTTTTTGTTAAAAATAATTTACTTTCTTATTTTTAGGGAACTAATATAAAACTCCCTACTTTGTGATGTACATTCAAGATTGGATTGCTATATTTTACGGCTGGTTTCGGATGCAATTTGGCTGCTGGGTACTTTATTACTAATGTTTGTATGCAATTTGGTTATTTAGATTCAATTTGGTGAAGGAGGCCTACTACTGGATACTTCATTACTGCTGATGAATACTTCATTACTCGCTGCTCTGTGGTGAAGGTGGCCTAGAATATCAACACGTGAATGGTTGCTCTAGTTATTATTATTATTTTTTATTATTGTAATATAATCTGCATGTCAGGAATACCAACTTTTACTTTTTGGAGGAAGAAATAGGACACATTTCCTCTCTTACGGTCTTTTGGATTGCTAGTATTGGTTTGCTAGCTGCTTTTAGATGGATGTGTGTGTACCTTGTAATACAATATGAATTTCTTATTAACGCATCATGTTATGGTCAATAGTCCCTTATAGTCATTTAGTAAATTTACATTGTTTGCCAATGAAATAGTACGGTGGATGTCATGAGACTACGTTGGAATGTTTCTAGATCCATAACTACATTTCGTTCATTTAGCGGCTGAACGTAGCATGCATAATGAAAACATGTGAATCTTGTTACTACTACTACTACAAGAAAAATGAACATTTACGACACGCGAAACACGCCGTAAAATATTTTTTACGGCATACATTTTGGCACCGTAAAAGGCCATACTACAAATGACCCTATTATTTACGGCACGCATTTGAACGCTGTAAATGATTTCTTACGGCGCTCATTTGAACATTGTGAAAAAGATCAAAAGGTCATTTACCTTTCAAATGCACGCCGTAAATAATAGGGTTATTTACGGCATGACCTTTTACGGCACCAAAATGTACGTCGTGAAAGATCTTTTACGGCGTGTTTTGCGTGCCGTAAATGATTATTTTTTTGGTAGTATAATAAGGATATAGTATCGAATATTCTATTAACTATGTCGGATATTGACATAATAACTCGAAGATTAAAATAGGACAACAAGACATAGTTTTTAATAACGTTCGATAGCCTACGTTTACTTCAAATTATTTCAACTTAGGGATCATGCCACACCAGTGCGCTGCTGACTGCAGTGAACCCGTAGTCTCTATAAATCAAATAAATGGCGACAGTACACTGTTGTCTTGCCATCGTAAGTCATCAAAATTATTCCAACTATATCCCCAAGAATTTCAAAGGAGTTTCAAAAATTCGTACAAGTTGATCAAGATAAAAAAGTGCAAGTATCCGTCGTTGAAGTAAAAGTATAGTTTTTGAAATAAAACGATCGATATAAACTTTAAAAAAATCGAACGATCGATTAGAAAAATGATTGAACATAAGAGAAGTAAAAATTTCTAATTCTATTTCTCTAATATTCAAGGATCGAGGGAAAACATATATATCTTGAATTTAAACAAAATTTAACTCAGGATAAATATATGGATAATTGGATCATGTTAGGTTAAAAAGTCAATAAATAAAATAGAATGTTGACTTTGAGAAAGTAATTACTTATGGAAATAAATAAGTAATAAGGCCTAGGCAGGAAAGTTAATTTAAACAAATTCCAAGGTGATCAAGATAGGAGAAGTGTAAGTATTTGTCTTTCAAGTATCAATTCTCTAAAAATAAAATGGGTGACTGGAAGGATAATGATCAAAGCCAAAATTAAGGATAAATCTTTTAATCTCTATTATACAAATATTCAATATTCAATGATTGAGAGGAAAATATTGAGTCAACCTAACTCAAGATTAATATAGATAATTGAGTAAAAAATTCTTATTATTTAAATAATTCTTTAGGTCCAAGGAAAAATATAAGTGATACAAACTTACGATATGACGACGTTTAGGAAAGGCACAAATGATCAGGATTAGGAAGAAAATGATCAAAGATAATAGAAATATAAACTTTAATTTATATCTCTCTAATATTCAAAGATTAAGAGGAAACGCATTTATATATATCTTAAAAACTAACTCGGAATAAGTAAATATATGGATAATCGAGTTAGGTCCAAACGCAATAGATGGAAATAAACTACACTCTTAGGGAAAGCAAATGGAAATAACTAAGTAATACGAACAACGATGATAAAGTTTAGAGATAGCCATAAAAAGATAATTTGAATAAATTATCAAGGTTTAGGAATTGAATTCTAGGAAGGCCTAAGTTACAGAATGAATAGTCTACCTACCTTGGATCCTACCGTCTATCAAAACACAATAGCATATCTATGGAATTTCTCAACTTATCTAAATGTAATAATTCTTTACCTAAATTGCATTATATAACAATCCTTAACTGCCCAACAGTCAAGTTGAATAAGGGACTCTTATTCCTAGTCATCCTTCTAAATCAAGTCAATCCTAATTGTGAATAAGCATTTCCTAGTCGTAGGCTCGCAGTAGTACGACTAACATAGGTACTACCATGAGTTCGCAATCTTTTGCGAAGACTGACCTGCATGGGCCACAACAAAAACTTGTCACGACCCCCGCATCCGCTTTTCGGATACGAGTACGTATCCAAGCTAGCTACATCGCAGTGTCGATAATAGAATGATGTCTAGCCACAATGCTCAAAATCACATAAAATAATAAATTTCTGTTCATTCACATTGCTACATTAATTATAAGATTTACATTTGAAGAAAAATATAAACTCTTACAAATATTGAAACTGCCAACACATCAAACTAGTCTTCTATGGTTGACCTCAGCATATACCGATGTCTCCCCCAATGGTCCAAAGCATAATGTAGTAGGCGATTATCTGAAAAATATTGGTATCCAGTCAGGAATGGAACGAGTACATTCTTATAGCAGTTCCAATAATTTGATAAAATCTATAAAATAGTAAATAATAATGAAATACGTGATGGTGTATAAACAGAGAATCATGGTTTGAAAATGTGAGTAAAAGCAGGGAGAGCATAGTAATTAAGACAAAGAAATAACAGTAATAAACGACTAAAATAGAAACAATAATTTAACAAGACTGTATCTAACTAGTGATTGAAATACACTTTCGATATGTAAACGGCTAAGGAATAAATCTGGCACCCTGCATGTGAAGTGTGCGACTCCTATCATACACAAATAGACAAATGGGATATTTCTGGATATATTTATATATCTACTAATATATTTTCCATCCGACTAGTACTCATGGATTCAACAAATCATGAATATGGTAAACATGCAAGTCATAAAAAATAACAGGTAAAGAATCCATAACTACCACCTCGTGTAACCATCGTGTCGAGAATCAACAGAAGGTCAAAGTAAGACATACTAGATACACAAATCATAGAAGTTATAAAATATAAAAACTATCAGAAATGTACTCGCCTGGGGTCCTTTGCAGGTAAACTGTAATACCAACCACTGAGTAAGCCACAAAATTCAAACTCATGCAACAGTCTCCGAATGTTGAAACAGACATTACCAACGTATTTCATAAATATATGTCTAACAATGCCTACCCAAAAGTCCAATTCTGGACACAGGGGCAAAATTATAATTTTAGGTCAAAACGATGTCCGCCGTTGGATCCATTTTGCACCAAAAAGCGTGCCAGTACCTACAGTCTCAAAAGTCAACAAACTATATATCTACAGGTCTGGTTTGATACGAACCCAACAGTTTGTCTAAACCTAGATTCGGTGGGCCGTGCATAATTTCGCCCGTCGGGTCGGGTCGCGCACCCGCCAAATAGCATTTCGGTCGACCTTCTCAAAATCAGAACAAACTTGGCATAAGGACCAAAAAAATAACACATTCCTGTTGGCGCATGTTTCGTCTGAGATGACGAATATGTACGAAGTTATGGGCTAGTTTGCAAAAGGGCTGATACGAGGTATCTCGATGGATACGTCTCGATTTCGTCGCGCACACACAGCAAAATCGAGTTCTGTCGAATCCTACATGTCGAGAACAGCCATACGCATCTTTCGTTGCTTATTGGTTTCCACCATGTCGTCTGGTTTGTCGTGGCACACGTCGTATCGGTAATTTTTCTACAAATTTACGGTTTTTAAAAATTGTTTTTCCTGATTTTTCTGGTAATTTATCTACAGTTTTAATCCAAAATAAAAAAACTATTTCTAGGTTTTGTAGAGGATCAGTTAGTCCATGAGTAGGAGAAATCGATTCACAGGTTGATTGACCATGCATGAATTTACGATAGACTTTTTTTTGACTTTGAGTCGATCCCTCTATCGATTTAGACAGTTTTAAGAGAATCCATTTGAAGTTACATATCGGTGTAATTGGTTTGGAGATTGGTCGAGCGAGAGGAGGAAGAGCACGTGCCTCAAAGATGGCTCGGAAGCAGCGGTTGTTGCTGCTTCGTTGCTGCGCATTTTCGGTCGTCTCCGGCAGCTAGGGCGATACGCAGGTGGATGGGGGCGAGGTCGGTGGTCGCGCGGCATAGGTTTTATATTAGTGTTAGGGTTTAGGTTTTGTCGAACTTCCCTCTCTCCCTCTGGGGTTCTCTTATGTAAACAGGGGTGAGGGGTCCATGTGATCGGGTTTGGCGGGTTTAGGCCAGACTGGTTTTTTTTTTTCCTTTTTTTTTCTTTCTTCTTTTTCTTTTCCTTTGTGTATATATTTTCCTTTTTATATATATATATATATATATATTTTATATATATATATATATATATATATATATATATATATATATATATATATATATATATATATATATATGTGTGTGTGCGTTGTGTTGTGTTGGTGTGTGGTGTGTGTTAAAAGACTCATTAAATTTAGGAAAAATCCTCCCAACACTTTTTATAGTGTAGGGCTATACAAAATTTATGTACATATATATATATATATATTCCTTTATATAAAAATTATATATATTCCTTTATGTACATATTTTTTTATGTATATATATATATATATATATATATATATATATATATAATATACATACATATTTTTTTTTAATAATATATATATAGATATATTATATATATATATATATATATATATATATATATATAGGAAAATTCCTCCCAACACTTTTTATAGTGTAGGGCTATATACAAAATTTATGCATATATTATTTATATATATATATATATATATATATATATATAGATATATTATTTATTTATATATATATAATATAATTTTTTTTTTTTTTTTTTTTGTTTTTTTTTCGAAAAGGAACTTTATTGAAATATAGGCGCAAAATGCCGAAGCCTATACAAGTAAGCGCGCCTCGCGCGACAAAGGACCCAAAAACAAAACAAAGAAGAAACACAAAGTGTTGCCCACAAAACGGAAACTGGACCGAGCATCAGAAGGTTGGGCGGTCGAAGCAACGCCTAAGGAAAGAGCGTCTCGTTCCCTGTCAGGATTCCAGAGCGTCCCAAAACTGGTTCGAGGTGTGAGTGCATCGTCTCTTTCTTTTGCAGATTTGTCGAATCACCTCACTGTACAATTGATGGGGCGTTAGTTGACGGCCCTCGTATCTGTACTTGTTTCTGTTTTTCCATAAAACCCAAAAAGCGGCGGCAGCGACGATCTGATGCCCGTGAGACGCGTTCCAGCTGGCCAGCAGATCGTTGATGCCCCCGGTTGTGGGGACTAAGTTGCACCTGTAATGAAGGAGGGACCAAATGTGGCAGGCCGAATCACCAGAAAGAAGAACGTGCTCGACGGATTCCGATTGGTGATCAGCACAGCAGTGGCATCTGGACGCCAGACTGAAGCCGAAGGATAAGACAGCATCGTCCGTAGGGAGTTTTCGACGCACGGCACGCCAAAGGAGGATGGACCATTTCACAGGAATACACGAGTTCCAAAATTTTGCGGAAGGGGCCGTCGTTACTTGGATTTCTCTGATGGTGGTTCTGGCCGAAGCAAGGGTGAAGACGCCATCCTGGTTTGGGGACCATCTGATCACGTCAGGAGCATCGATGATCGACAGATGCGCAGCACCCAGGGTCGCCATGGCCGCTGGACCCCCAATCGCGGACTCTATCCCAATTCCAGTTAGACGCGTCGACGTCCCAAAAATCACGGATCTCACACAACGGCAGTAATAGCGTTGGGCCTGAGGATGTCGTCCCCCAACCAGCGTTCCTTGCATGCCTGTGAATGCCCATTGCCCAGTGTCAGGCGCAAGTGCGGTTCCGCGAGAGATCGGCCGTGGATGATGCGCCGCCACGACGCCGAGGATCTGTTGTTGGCAGCCGCCTCAGTTAAGTGACAGAATCTGGCGTATCTCGCTCTCATGAACCTGGTCCAGATTGAGTTATCGGAGCAATTTTCCACCACAGTTTCGCTGATTGGGCATCGACCATGTGGACAAGTCTGCAGAATCCCAGGCCCCCCTCTTCTGTAGGTTTAGCCATGGTAGCCCAACTAGCCCAGTGATACTTATTCTTACCCTCGAGATGTCCCCAGAAGAATTTGGCGAGAATGGATTCAATAGAATGAAGCACTTTGATGGGGGGCGCGCACACAGCAAGGGTGTATATGGGGATGGAAGATAGGACGTGCTTTATAAGAATTAACTTCCCCCCGGGGGAAAGGGTGGCATTATGCCAGCCCGCAATTTTCTGACGAATCTTGCCCACCAAGTGGTCGAATATCCCAGAGCTCGTTCTGCCGTACACCAATGGGCAGCCTAAGTACAGGAAAGGGGGGTAAGCTGTGGAGAAAGAGGTCATGTTGGACAGCACAGCCGAGTGAGTTCTATCGGCTTTGTGATGAGTGTAGATCACGCTCTTGCTGTTATTGATTTTCTGGCCAGAACACCGAGTGTAATTAGCAAGAGTTCTAATAACCACCTCAATGGCTCCAATAGCGCCTGCGGAGAAGATGAGGATGTCGTCCGCGTACGCAAGATGAGTAATGAGAGGGCAGCCGTCGTGTGTGAAAGTGCTGGAATCCAAGATCGCGGCATGGTTTTGAGGTTTCTGCTCAGGGCTTCAGCAGTGATGATGAAAATGGTGGATGAGAGAGGTCTCCCTGTCTGACACCGCGGGTGGCTTTGAAGAAACCTTGAGGTTGACCGTTGATTACTGTGGAGAACCAGGAGTTGTTGATGGATCTGAAGATGATGTCAATAACCGGTTCCGAGAAACCAAATGCTCTGAACACCCAAATCATGAACTGCCAGTCAAGACGGTCGTAGGCTTTTTCCATGTCCAGTTTGATGGCGACGTTCCCCCCTGGACGGAAATTTCATGCAAGTGATCATTTCTTGGGCTAGGAGGATATTATCGGTGATATTACGTCCTTTGACGAAGCCGCTTTGTTCTTCGGAGATGATTCTGGGGAGGATATCCGACATTCTGGAGGCGATGATTTTAGAAATAATTTTGTTGGTGAAAGTGCAGAGGCTGATTGGTCTGAAATCTTTGAAGGTCTCCGGGTTGACTTTTTTGGGAATGAGGATGATGTGGGCGGAGGATAAAGATTTCGGGTACGTTGCCCCTTGGAAAAAGGCGGTTGCGGCCTCCCAGAGGTCGACTGAATAATGTCCCAGCATGTTCGAAAAAACACCCCGTTGAAACCGTCCGGACCTGGGGCGCTGTTAGCGTTAATGGACCACACAGCGGTCTTAACTTCGTCGACAGAGGGGGGGCACTGAGGCTCTCGTTATCCCTGTCACGAATAAGGGAGGGGATCTCGGACAGGAAACCGGCATCTTTGACCACGTCCTCTTTAGCAAACATGCTGGAGAAATAGTTCGTGGCTGCCGTCTGGATGTGCTCTTGATCGTCCAGAAGTTGCCCATTTTCGTCGCGGATGCGGTGAA
>JANAVB010042179.1:35000-49436 GCA_029216955.1 Iris pallida
AGTGGGAGTTTATATCCCTGATAGGTTTATGGAGAACCATAATAATTTCCTGGATACGACAGGTCTTGTGGAAGTTCAAGCCACTTGTAATACATGGTCCTGGTTCATTATAGAAGCTTTAGAACAAAGGTTATGGCAAGGATCTATGGTTTCGAAAATTTCAATATCTCAATTCTGGCACTAGTGATCACATTAGCTTTAGGAAAATATAAAAAAAAACTTACCAAATGCTTGCCTATATTCCTATATTCATATTGGCCCCCTAATTTGGAGTATAATACTTCTCTTCCACATACAGGTTCAAGAAGTAATCAACATTTCACAATCAAGATTTTGATTACTTCAACTAACAATTTCAAGAAAAGTTAACTAGCTCGAAACAAGTGAAGCCAAAATGTATCGCAAAATGGTGACTATCCTTAAGCCAACATTCAAAGAGAACATCAACAAATACCATTAAATGTTTTCCTAAACAACAAATCTACAAAACATAGTAGCAATATAGCTGAGGTAATCACATGAAAGAATAAATGGTTATCCGAATGGCAAAAGCCAAATGTAATGACATTATTTTAGTTAACTGCAAATGTATTAGTAAGAGAAGCTTCAACCAAAACTGTAAAGAGTGAAATATAGTTTAGAATATATGACAAGAAACTGAAGAAGGTAGAAGAACACTTCAACAAAGAGGCATATGATACAAAACATAATTTATACCTAACCAGCTTGCAAATGACAAATATTGCAACCTTTGTGCATGGATCAGAATTTCCTTGGGAATGCCATGGTGAATGATCGAAAAAATGGGCCAATTTTTTTCCTCAACATGAACACCAGCTGCATTTTGGAAGAATTAAATTACCACCCAGTAAACCTTAATAACAATATAAATTATACTATAGGGTTCACCCCTAACAACTACCAAAATTCCAACTCACCACTTGTCACAGCTTCTTCCCTTCATTTTATATTCTGCAAGAAAAAATAAGTTACTTTTTTAGCCACAATATCTAATAGTATATTAATTTTTTTTGTTTATTGTATCATGTATCATATGATAGATATATGTTATCATACAATAGCAATCAGTCTTAAGAATGTCCCTTAAAAAACCAAAATTTAAACTGTCCACTAAAGTAAATACAAAAGTCTCAAAAAGATAAATCCATATTCTTTGTAAACGAATCTTATGCTAAATATATTGTTTTAGAAACATTACATACCTCTGGATACATTTTTGATAAAATCCCACGACGAGGATGTTCATCAAATACCAACCTTTGATTTCTTCCTATACAAAGAGTACATATGGAAACTGGAAAAGTATTGTCTCTGACTGAGGAGGTATCACAAAGAAAATAGTTTTGTAAATGAATATGGTGAAGGATACTTATTATTTTGTAATGGTTGTAGTTCTTCTACAGGTGGTGTTGCATGTTTACTGTAGGTTGTTCTGAGAGTGAATTTGCACAACAAGCAAATGCATGGTAGACTGGTCGTAATGGCATCAGGGTGTCGATCGCTTATAGCAAAGATGAATGATTTAATTAGTACTACTATGATTTCAAGTTAATTGCCAATCTGGATATTAATCATTTGTGTACTGCACTTAACTATCATGTTGATTAACATAGTTTAATTATTATTTGCAGCTCACACATTATCTTTGTTATTTGTTGCAGCTTACATATGATCTCGATTTTTGTTTGTTGCATTTTACATATCATGATTATTGTTTGGAGCTTATGTTATCTTGATTATGCATCTTTGACTTTCCAATTTCTGAAGATAGAGACAAGTCCAAGATCAGCAACGATTGTCAAAATGTGTTACTGAACAAGTTTTATTGCAATATGGTGACCAAGAAAGAATAATCTTTCCCTTGGCTAGAAATATTGATTTTAATTTGGTTGAGGTTGTAATGACTACATACATACTCTCTTTCTTAAGAAGGTATTTATAAGTTTCTGTAGACGAAAAAAATGACCCACATTTCAATTGTGACATGGAATAATTTCAAACAACTCCTACACCGAGCTCTGAGCAGATATTCTTCAATCTGTGCTAATTTATAGTTGATATATTTGTTGGGGTTTAGTTTTAAATTGTTCATTAATCTGGTCTCATGGCAAAGAACAAGTACATGAACAAACCTGCGACACTAAGTCCAGCGAGAAGCAAGTAGAAGTAATCGAGATGAGCACGATTCAGATTGTCAGAGAACCAACTCTCATATGTCCTTTTGGTCACCACATCGATCGTCGGTACAAGAAAGCTGCTAACAAAGCTTCCGGTACCAAAAATACTGAGGTACAGGGCTAGGAGGTTAAAGTTATGGTTCTTGGGTTTGTCACTAACATAACATATTACTAAAGCAATAACATAATGTAATATGTGGTAGTGGAATGCAATCCATCTACCTGTCTCAATTGTTGGCCATTTGTGAATGTTTTATAAGATGTAGAAAGGAAAGATAGTCAACATAACATCAGTCAGAGCTCATTCTAAATGATATCCAATACAAGATCTCAAGAATGTAAATTGCAAGCAAATATAAATTATATCGCATACCTACATGATGGGTTAATTTCTTCTAGTTGGCTTTAAAGTTGCTCAAAATCCAGTTCAGTCCATGGATTTTATAGTCATATAAAATACCACCATACAAGTCATTAGATGTCTTACTGGGGACAGTCCACTGCTGGATGATGCACAAACACTTTTGGTCCATTATGCAGCTCTTTGACATCTCTGGACTAAATCAACATTCAGTCTTTTAGATGGAAGACTAATCAAATATATGCATGAAAGGCGGAAGATTACCTTTTGTTTATTTAGCCTTTAATTTTCTTCTTCCAGTTTAAAAACCCTCTTCTCTAATTCGTTTGCGTTGGTCTAAGCCTACGACAACAACAAACACAAAAGTAATATATAATACACAATCTTTCCTCCTAACAAAGGTTAGAAACTAAATGAAGACCGGTACATGTGCATAAGATAAGCACTTGCTAGAATATACAATACACAATCTTTTCCATCATGCTTAGAATTCAATCAAAGCATTTACTTTTAGCTCCCACGCATGAGACAAGTAATTGCTAGAAGAAGAAAAAAATTACGCCATAATATTTTATCATTCTCAAAAAACATGAAAAGCTACCAAGCACTTCCTTAGGTACAAAATATTGAGCACACCAACAGAGTTTCACTAATATCTTTATAATTTCAAAATATAAAGTTTGTTATCGATCTTCTATTTCTTTGATTTTTTTGACAGCCTACATCTGGTGGGTAAGTAGGCAAGCTGTCACTCCCCATTCCAAGAATACGTATTTTAATACGTGTACTGCTTGAATGTATTTATTTAATATTTATCATGCATTTGTTCTGTATTTAATTCCCTTAATTCTTTGCTAATTATTTTCTGTATTTTATTTTCTGCTTTTGCTTTGCTCTTGGGTTCGGCTTGGGTTGGTTTATTTCCGGATTTTGGTGGTTCACTATGAACCCGACCAACCTAACACATCTTCATTTAAAGCCCCAACCCCTTTCTCTCTCTGCATTTAATTCTTCTTTCTCATTTACTCTTCTTCTTCTTCTTCCCCGTAACTCTCTCCACCTACCAAACCCATAGGCAAGTACATCTTGCTCCACAAGAGAACCCCTATTTTTATGGTTTATTTATCTTCCTCTCATGATCCTAAGATAGTTTAGAACTTGGTATTTTGCATTTTGAAGTTTCATTTTTAGTATATATAGAAATTATCATTTTCGGATTCTTGTGGGTTTCGATCTATCAAACTTCTTTATTTTCAAGTTTCGTTCCTTCCAGATTGTGAGATTTGTGTTATAACCCCTTTCGATCCGTGGAACTCCCATTTTTGGCTCAGATTGAAGTTCATGGAATTGGAGTTCCGGAGGTTCTTTACGCACACGTTTATACGTGCTCGTGTAATATCAGGCTCTACGTACACGTTTATACGTGCTCGCGTAATATCAGCCTCTACGCACACGTTTATACGTGCCCTCGTAATATCAAGCTCTACGCCCACGTTCATTCGTGTCAGCGTAAACTCGGTTTACGTAAGTCTACTCTGGCTTGGTATATTCTTTACGTGTACATTGTTTTACGCATAATAATTCCTTTACGCATATAATGTTTCACATGTAACATTTTTCTTTACGCGTATAATAGCTCACGCGTAATGTTATTTCTATGCATACTTCCTTTACGCGCGCAATGCTATGTTCTTTACGCGCATTCATTCATGCGTAAACTCTAACTCTTTACGCGTACAAGCTCTACGCATAACTCGACCTTTTTACGCATGCAAGTTTCATGCGTAACTTTATTCTTTACGCATACTCCTCTGGCTTGGCGTAAGACGAGTTTTATGCGCACTTCATTGAGCGTACTCCTTTACGCGTAAGCTTTATTCTTTCATGCGTAAACTTTCCTCACGCGTAAAGTTCCTTTACGCGTACTTCATTGAGCATATTTCTTTGGCGTACATGGTACCCTCATTATATCCTTACGCTTTTTGACATGAACTCGATATAATCATGATATGCTAATATTTTAATACATATTTGGTGTGGAATGTGCCCCGTGTCCCGATTGGTTTATAGATACCCAGAATGACTGGAACTTAACCCTGAGAGTTACAGACTCAACCATACTAAATGCTAGTTGACTTTATGCCTTGGCACGAATTAACATTAATTATTACCTTGACTAAATGATTGATCATGCGTTCCTAGTTGGAACTAAAGAGACTGGCTAGTCGTCTTACTGAAACTGAATGAGACACATTCATATTAACTATGAACCATTGCAATCGACTAGCCGATCCCGAATATTGACACATGGACACGTGCAGGCTTCAACTGATTTTCAACAAAAGCGGCATGTGTACTTTATAGTCAAGGCTTGATTATTCCATGGCTAGGTTTGATTGTTGCATTACGCTATGTAAGACCTACAACCTAACCGTACGGGCATCGTTGTAGAGTTGTGCATATCGTACTTTGTACGGAAGTACTTATTCTGAATGACCATGATCCACGCATGGAATTTCAATTAACATAGGGACTACTAAGTTAAATAAAATAACAATTGCATGGAGAGAATGGATTCCCGAGTTCTTACATGGCAGCCATCCTTGGGACAATTAGTGCCCGACATGCCGACTGGTTCCCACAGATACTGCAAATCTACCACACGGGCAGGGAGCGGTATCTGCTTATATTTATTTACTGTATACTGATGACAGGCATCCCGCTGGGACTCGTCTAATTCATGACTGGCACAATTGATTATTGGATAGACTAGCCTTGCTTGTATATAGTAAGAATTGAGGAATCCTTATTGCATATTTCCAGGACAACTTATAACTTACAGTAGCAAGCCGTAGTAGTTGCATGGCCGTTTAAATTGATTTGTTTGTATATGTACCTACTCTGTTAACTACTGAGATGATCAGAATGTGAGGACATGACGGGTCAACTTCTGTCCTTGTTTGGTTGGGAAGTTGGTTTGAAGTGTCGTGATGTTGTGTGAACCCCAGTAGCAAGTGGAGACTTATTTATCATATTCTTAACTCTTATCACGGTTTTAGTTCTTATGTCATGCTTCCTTGTGGTACTTGCTATTAGATGTATAACCTCTCTGGTTTTGCATGGCCAGATTTAGAGCCAGTTCCCGAGGACTCAGCTTACTTCTACCTCCAAGATGGTCAATACTAGAGGGATGATCGCAGGAGGACACGAGTGGGTTCTTTATTTCTCTGTTCATTTTGCTACTTACTTTACATTTTGCTGCTTGGTACCGACATGTTAGTCGGATTGTCTTGTACTTACTTTTACATAATTGTAACTAAGTCAGACTGCATCTGATAACGATTGTGTATACCTTGATATACCATCTGGCTATATTTTGTACAGCCAGATCTCAAGAACATTTTGACTAAGAGTTTGGGACACCTTACTGCTTTATCTTACATGTTCTCTATTATTGTTTCTTGTTTGAATGATTGAGACAATAGATGTTAAGTGACCATAGTGAGACTTTTATGTAGTATGCACCCCCTCGTCTCTTAGACAGCATTGATCGTATTATACGGTATTCATCTACCCGTAATACGTAGCTGGCTGAGTCATTCTCCCGCTCTCCGGTATTCTGTTTCTGGGGCATGACACAAGCAACTACAAGCATAGAACAAAAATATAGATTCCTATGCTAAGTACATGATCCTATCACACAACCAGTCACAACAGGGAAAGATAAGAAATTCAATATCATATTTATTTGTCAAATTTACAATAAAAAAAGCAAAAGTGGAAAAAAAACAAAAATGTTAGCATAAGTTTTTCAAAAGATTAACAAGCGTAGCATTTGTTCCTAATTAAGAAACAACAAAAAGAAAAATCAGAATCATGATATCCATCAACTATAGTTATAAATATGTTTTACAATCAATATAAGCCTGATGTCAAGAACTATTAATGTAAACAACAAGAAAATATTATTTTAGTCATTAATTCAAACAGATAGTGTACTTATAATTAATATAACCAAAAGTACTAATAATGACTCTACATTTTAATCTATAATTACTCAACATTTTAATGTACTAACAATGACCAAAATGGTGAAAATAACACAACCAGTGCCCTGATTAGGTAATGTAATTGGTATTATCCAACTACTAGGCCAAATATACTGGGATAATGAATGTTGGTGTCGTGTCCATGTAGTGTCCGTGTCTCTCTGTCTGTATTATTTCTTGTATTCGAGTCCAAATGCAAACATAATAAAAAAGTGACAAGGAAATATTAGGGGGCAATCAAACCTTAGCATCCACGAACTTGAGGACTTCAAACGGGACTTTATGGAACTTGTCACAGACAGGGCCAACCACTGATTTGATGGTCCCCTCAACCGTCTCGACCCCTGGCTTCATCATCCCGGACTTCTCCTTCGCGAAGAAGTAGATCATTGAGGCACAAAAAATACCTGGAGGGTCGCCACTTGGACGAACTCTAGGTACTCCAGCTTCTGCCTCTGCAGCTCCTTTGCTTACTCCTCCATGTCACCAAAGAGAAACAAACAAGATTTTTAATCCATGAAATAAGTAGATAACAACTTATATTGCCTTACCCAAGAACTGCCTAGGAACTCATTAACTAAAATGGTATTTTGAGCATACATCAAAAGAGAAATCCAGTATCCCCAAATCCACCATTTTGGAATGTTATATGTTAGAGAAAAAGACATGATAAGCTACATGCAAAAGGCAGCATAGAAAACAAATGTGACAATCATGTTTTGACTTGTAAAAATGATGAATCCTCCAAGAATCATGATAATCAACATTGCAAACAATCCAAAGTTGTTGGAAACTATCATATTTCTGCTTAGGGATGCCATCATGTGGAAAAGAGCAAAAGACATCAGATGAACAAAAAAAGTAATAAGAACTGACTGAGGAATCTGCAGATCAATGATAACATTAAAATAGTTGATTCAATTATGTTAGCAGCTAACAAAAAAGTTAGGTGAATTATTGCCAGACTTGTGATGTACACATGCTATCCAACATTTCATGTGATATATTTCTTCCTTAATTCAATTATGAAATATGTTACATACATCCACATGCTTCTTACTTTCGTATGTACTTGTATAATACATCAATTATTCAGAAAAAATAAACCTACTATGAGTATTTTGATAGAGTAGAGACGCCATGAATAATGACTTTAAACTTGATAGATGGAACAAAAGTTGTTACTAATGTCAATAAACTTGCTAGTGAGCATATTTTTCACTTCTTTGAACTAGAGTGCAGAGAATAAAATACAAGGACCTACTGATATAATACAGGTTTTCAATAAGATATTTTGATCGTCACTGATGGATGTTGCTTACCATTTACTTAGAGAACACACTTGATAGGAACATAACTGGTATAGTTATCTGCAGAATTCAAACCATACAAACACAGGCAATCATATTACCTGCTCGAGTCAGGTGGACCGTGTCCTCTGTATCGCAACGGCCGATGACATCAAACTGGTGACTGAACAGCCAGCGTCTTCTCCAAGAACAATGTTACTTCTTACACAATCAAACCATAACAATAGACATGTACTACTGCTACCATGAGTCATATTGTAGTATGGGTAATCAGATATATGTAAGCAGGAATTTTATCAAGCATAATATTTTCAATAAACAAGTTCACAGAAGAAATACCACAACATGACCAAAAGAAATAATCTCGACATAATGAAAAACAAAAATACAAGACTCCTCAAGATGGTGATCATTTAAATAATCCTAACCACACTTCCCTCAAATTTTTCTCGTACACATCACATCAAATTTTTTATAACGGAATATCATACAATCATTCGCGACTCCTAGACCAAAAACCCTAAGTTCAAATACTTCTAAATATTCTCGCAAAATAAAGAAAAACCCTCTTAATAATACACCCAAAACCCTAAGTTCCTCACAAAAGTCAAACCCTAAGTTCACTCATGAAGAAACCCAAAAATAAGAAGAATGGAAAGAGAAATCAAACCTAGGTCGACCTCCTCATCATCGTGGTCAACATCGTCCTCGAGCCACAGGGGATGATTGGGGTTCGTCGAAAGAGTCGTGCAACGATTGGGGCTCGCAGTGCCTAGGGTTCGTCGGAAGAGTTGCAGTCGAAACATTCCTGAAGTCCGTAAGCCCCTCGACCACCAGACACATCGAGTAGCTCCTGTTCTGCACGGCCCTCCAGATCCTCTCCTTCCTCGGCTCCATCAAGCATAGGTCGAGCGTCGTTATGAAATCCCCACTCGTCAGGTCCATGGGCCCCACCTTGTAGAGGTCAATATAGGGGAACCAGCGGCCACTTCCGTCGAGACCAGACCTTCACTACATTTTATAAGCCGGTCGGTGTTGCTTGACATGGAGAGGAGCTCCACGAAGGTGTCGGAGGAGGAGGATACGACGGTGGACGAACATCGAATCCCGCGAAGCCCTAACCCTAGATTGGGGAAGGGGTAGAGAATATTTTTGGAGGAGGATGAAGTTTGGGCTGATAGTGGGGATGTGAATAGAGGATCAGGGAAAATTGAGGTGTGTAGATGTTAGATAGAAAGAATCCCTCGATCTCCTTTTTGGTTAAAAACGTCAATAGAAAAAATTTGCTCAAATAATTACCAAAATGGCATGTACTGATGGCTCAATTTTTTAATGAGACCCGCAACTGCATTATTTGACGGTTATAACCAAACCGTCAATAAATCAAATGGTTTACTGACGGTTTATCTAAAACTGTCAAGTATTATGGTAAAATTTTGTTATATAACACAAAAGGGTATTTTCTTGACGTATGTCTAAAACTGTCAAGATAATGGCCTTTCTTGATGGTTTAGCACGATCGTCAAGAAATAAACCGTCAAAAAAAGTCAGTTTTCTGTAGTGATTATTTTCTTTGTGACATATCATTATCTATAAAGTTCTTCCATGTGTTCTTCATTCTGGTTCTAGTAGTTGCTTTCTGTTTTTTATTGCATGTTATTTACTGTCTTAGTAGGCAAGTTCATATGTATCTTGCTAGTCTCCTGAGAACCTGGTGATTTCTTTAGGTATTAGATGAAGTTATAAGGTATAATACGTTGATGGAGGATGGTTGTATCACCAAGAATTCAGTTATATTTAGTTGATGCCACATTCTCTTCCTTATTTATATTTTGTCCTATATTGACTCATGATGTTGTTATAGCTAAGTCTTTTACAAGCTTCATCTTTCTTCTAGCTTGTTCATGATACATGTATTATTTAAGATCCACTCTAATGTATTTACCTATTCTAGAATCAATGTATTATGGTCAGATCAACCTTAGTACACTTGATTCATTATTGTTATCAATATTTAGTAGATTGAGATATAGTTAGCCTGACTTCTTTTTAGACAGTTATACTTGACCTTATAGACAGCTTATATGTATTCGAGCTGGGCTAGAGTCCACTTGAATACGTAGTTGGCATGTATATGATCTCCTAATCCTATATATTGGGACTGGGGCATTACATTTTTTGGTGGTCCATGCAGGTCAAGTTAGTCGTTTCAGTTAAGTTACTGTATCGAGCGGGCCTGTAAATATGATTAAAACTTTAGGAATCTCAATCCACAACTTCCTTGACAATTCATTTAGAAATTTCTTTACCGTCACTGAACTTTGTATTTGCTCTCGACTATTCTTTCTTTGCTTTGCGTGCCATTGTTTCTCGTCCCGCCATTGCTTCTCGTCCCTTCCTATTTCGGAGAGGCGAATAATCGTACTTTATATAATTTCAAAATTCTTAAGTTATAGTGTAAATTATTTTGCTTATTAAATTTTGGTTGTTGGATAGATAGGAGGAGATTAGAGATGCCATATTCCATAGGTATCTAGTGGTATGGATTTTTGCAACTAGTATGCAAGCTAATAAAATTTTAGGGCATCATATGTTTGATGGGTTAGTGTGACCAAAGGTGGGTAGACGTCTTCAAGGCACAATGTGATTTATGATGGTGAATTAATGATTGAAACGACTGAAGAAGTTTTATGAATTTACAAGCTTGAGAGAGAGAGAGAGTGGATTTAATTTAAACATTGAGGAGGTTTCTATAAGATATAATCTTGTATTTATGGGATAGAAAATTTGAATTAAAATTTTGAAGGCTATGGAATTTTACAAATTAAAATATCAAAGATGATCTATCAAATATTTTTTGATATTTTGAGGAGACTAAGGGAAGAGTGGACTTGCATTTAAATTTTTAGAATTTTAAGGAATATCTATGAATTTAATTTTCAAAAATTAGATGGTTGAAGATTATTATTAGTAATTGATTTTTTTGAATCAAGGCTTGAATAAAATTATAGGACGAAACCTTTGAGGAAATTAGTCGGTAGATTCAAAGTTTAAAGCACTACAAAAATTTATCAGATTAGCGACGTTTATAAACGTCGCTAATCTCGGCCAAAACGTCGCTAACTTAAGTTAGCGACGTTTTTAGCGACGTTTTGGAGACGACGGAAAAAAGCGTATCGCTAATCGAAAAAATGTCGCAAAACGTCGCTATTAGCGACGGTCATAACGTCGCTAAATAGCGACGTTATTTGGGACGTTTCTTTGTGGTCACTGATTAGCGACACATTAGCGACATTTTGCAACGATGTGGTGACATCAGATTGTCTGCCATATCAACAATTTAGCGACGTATATAAACGTCGCTAAACCATAGCGACGTATATAAACGTCGCTAAACCATAGCGATGTATATAAATGTCGCTAAAAACATCACTAAATTTTAGCGACGTATGTAAACGTCGCTAAATTAGAAAAAAATATACAAAATCCAGAATGCAAAATACAGAATCCAACAGAAATCCAGAATCCAAAATGCAGAATCCAGAATACAAAAATACACCTGGGTTCGCCGACCCCTTCGGTGGAATACTCAACACCGGCACGCACAATATATTCCAGAATAGATAAATAATATAAAGAACAAATAATATCCTCAACAGCTGATAAAAGGTACAAAAATAAACAACAAAGTCAATATCCTCAAATACGTACAAAGTAAAATATAGAGTACAAAGTCCGAAAATGCAAAAACAAAATTACTGATCACCTGGAGCTGGAGCTGGAGCCGGAGCTAGAGGAGGAACGCCACCAGATGACTGTCGTTGCAACACAAGGATCGTCTGATACTCCTCCGGTGATAGGCTGATGAGCATGTCCTCCCGTACACCGCCAGATGTAGACGATGCTCTCGGTGTACCAGATGGTCGCTCCGTACCCATCTCGAGGAACTGCTGCATCTGCTTGACCAACCGCTGCGTAGTCTCCTGCGTAGCGCGGGAAATCTGTCGCAGTGCCTCATCGTCTTCTCAAGCCTCTCAAAACGTGAGATGAGCACATGATCATCTGTATGCGGTTGTGACTGCGACGCTACCATCCTCTGCAGTATCTCGTCACGCAGAGCTGCAATCTGTATATCGATACTCTGCTGGGCTAACAACAACTCCTCAGTCTGTGCAGGGCCGGGCGCACTAATGGCGGTCCTAGAGGCCTGTGACGTAATGATGGCACCATAGGTGCCCGTACCATAGTATGTACCCCTATGCATGCCACCAACGGCCCTCATCCACAGCTCGTCATCTGACTGAGATCGTCATCGATAACTTGGCACCCTCCGACAAGATATATGTAATCAACTCAAGCACTCTATTGTAGCATTCTTGTGACATGTTAAAGTCAGACTTTATGCTCAAGAGCCGAGTGATCACCTCTAAGGGTGAATGGTCCTCACAACCAGGGTACAAAGGAGTCCTTGCATTATCCAGCAACTTCCTGAACTTTGCGACATCGGCATTCGGTGCCTCTCCTCAGCTGCATCACGATTGTATGGATCGAAAATAGGCCCCGCAGCGTCGAAGACCATGTTCACGTACTCATTTTCGACACCAGTTTTATTGTGGACATTCATATAAGGCTCCACATAAGGCTTCGTTTGGAATGCTAATGGTACAAGCTCTCCGTGTGCGATCTACTGGTAGTAATTCGGAAGAAAACCCTTTGTGTATAAGTGATACGTCACATCCAATTCTGGTTGAAACTTCATGATCCGACAATTTGCACACGGACACTTAACGTCCATGTCATCCAGGGATCGAGAAAATGCCTTTACAAATTAGAGGAATTATTCTACTCCGACGATGTATTCATCTCGCATACCGTACCTGTCATCTCGAATACGGTTGTACATCCACGAACGGTCTCGCAGCTACATGGATATAGCCATTTCTAGATATCTGTAAATATAAATAAACTTTAAAACTGAAATGAATATACTACATACTATATACATACATTATACTGTGAGCCCCATCGGGGCCAACCCCGAGCAGCAGACCCCTAATCCTAAAACAAGTGATCCAAGAAACTAAACATGTAATCAAGTGACATTATTACTAAACAGACTATATGTTCTGTGTGAGATGCAGTTGAGGACATCATTGAGCTATCACGGTGTACTCCAAAACTCTGGTAAGGGAACTCCAGTACCTATGATGTATCCGCAGTCCCGATAAGGAAAACTGTGGTAACTATGAAATCTTCGCAGCTCTGGTAATAATACAGCGATAACTATAAGGAAAAGTAGCTCATATATACGCCTAGTGACCACCCTTCTAACCCTATGCAATTGCTCGTGTCACATCCACGACATATCCAGCCTGACTTTAATAAATGATAAATCTAGAAGTCCAGTCAAACATATACACATAAAAGTCCATCATCAAGTAACATCTAGAGAACATAATCCGGTCGCTATATGCCATGTAATACGAAATCGTGTATCATGTCTACGTGTCAGCAAGGATAATCATGAATGAGTACTGATAATAAATAGGTAAAGCATGTTGCAATATATCGAAAGTACATGACTGATAAAGAATACATGCTTATAAATATGTAAGCCAATAGGCAAGGTATACTTTCCTGGGTTTATCCAATGCCGCTGAGACTGCGATTCCCCAGGTTTGGTCTGGGCCTAGGTAAGACTAATGCTGCTATGGTTCTACAAAATCTACCAGAGCCTACAAACAACCAAGTATTACAAACAATATATGTACACATCTACATATAGAAACAAGGTCCTTTTATGGTTTCCTTTAAGAAATATTGACTTATATAACTATTACAATAATAATATATAATCATAATAAGTTTGCCAAATGAGTGATTTCTTATAGTAAAAGTGGATATTTATGATCATTAAGTTTGGTTGGCTGTTTTCTTTATTAGATAAAATGGTATCAACATTTCTAACATAAAAAATTATCTTACCATGAAAATGCTAATTTTTAAAAATAAATTTGGATTTATGTAATACATAAATTTGGTTTTATCTTCCCGAACCCTAACCCTAACCCTAACCCTCCCCCCCAGCCCCCTCCTCGCCCCCAGCCGCCCTCACCCCCTGCCCCTCCCCCCAGCCACCCTCCACTCACCACCCGACCACCCTCCGGCCCCTGCCCTCCCCCCCAAACCACCCCCAGCCCCTCCTCTTCACCCCCAGCCGCCCTCACCCCCCTGCCCCTCTCCCCCCAGCCACCCCCCATTCACCACCACCCGCATCCCCCCCCGTCCCTTACCCACCAACCACCCGCACCCCCTCCCCCCGTGCCCCTCCCCCCGAGCCACCAGCACCCCCCAACCACCCACAACCAAAATAGAGAGAGGGTTACATACCGGAGAGGGGGGGAGAGTTCGTCGCGTCGGAGGGGAATGTTCACCGCACCGAAGGGGAAAGTTTGCCGTGTCGGAGGGAAAAGTGAGGAGAGAGATGAGAGTGAAAATGGGAAATTTGGGGAAATGAG